>JAECWU010000128.1:2425000-2730000 GCA_018150985.1 Chymomyza costata | reverse complement strand
ATAGGAGCTACATCCAATAAAAGACGGATCTTTGGATGAATAGTGCACTGGGCTAAGAGTCGCAAGATCAAGAACGCGTCTGTCAAAATCTCTGGGAAAGCACACCAGCATATTTCAGGCGTATGTGCGATAGATAAATGCATTGTTATCAATCTATCTAGAAAATATAAAGAGAGAAATAAAAAAATTTCCTTTACATGGATCCTAACACATAACGACATCCCCGGGAACGAAGTAACGGGGTTACTTAAGGGACACTGCGGGCACAGGAGACACCTGAGAAAGATGGGCATCACAGATTTTAACACCTGCAGGTTCTGTAAGATTAGGGAGGAATCCTTGCAACACATATTTACCGAGTATGACGCTCTTGCCAGATAAGGGGAATCCCTATATTTAAGTTTATCTCTGGAATTGACTAGCTTTGGGCTAGTAGGAAGCACAATAGATCCCAAGGGGCTGTGCAGTATCCCCCACACAATTATGATTATTAAATTAAATCTAATTATAGGAGTTTATGACGATGATGCACAAATCCAGAGATGGCGAAAACAACTCATGGAGTTCACCTGTAATGAACCAAGAAACAGCAACCATGAGGATTATAGAGACGTTCAGATACCGCCCACACCCCCGTCAGTGAGAGAAATTGGTAAAGCAATTAGGAAATTAAAAGGCAACAAAGCAGCTGAAATCGACGGCATACCTGCCGAACTGCTCCAGTTGGAGACGCTGCTAGTTGCCGAAACATTGCACCCACATTTCACTCGTATATGCGAGACTGAGTGTGTGCGCTCATTTTGAAATGCAGGAATCATTGTCAAGCTACCAAAGAAAGGTGACCTTAGCGACTGCAACAACTGGCGAGGAATAACGCTGCTAAACACTAGTTACAATTAGTGGCAACCCTACACTGATAAAAAAAATTAAATCTTAAATCAAGATTTTTGCATTCTTGATTTTAATTCTTAAAATGAGACCAAAAAATCATAGAACAAGGCCAAAAAATCTTGAATCAAAATTAAAGTTCTTGAATTAAGAAACAAAAATATTGAGCTCCAATAAAGACCAAAAATTCTAAAATCATGACGAAAATTCTTAAATTTAGACAAAGAGTTCTTAAAACAAGATTAAATTAAGATGAAAAAAATCTTAAATTCAGTTTTGGCGGTAAAAAAATTTCAATCTTAAAAGAAGAAAAAATATTCTCGAAATAAGAAAAAAAAGTCTTAAACAATAGCCAAACATTCTTAAATTAAGATTTAAAATTCTTAAACTACGATTTTCGCATACTTAGATTACAAGACAAAAACAAAACACATGCTTCGGTTGAGGCGCCAGTGTGCATTATGAAAACGCACTATTTGTACGTGTTCTTTTTGAGTACTGTCTCGCTTGCACTCGCAAGTAACGAAAATTGGGTTTTTGAAGCGTGTCAAAAATTAGGCGATAGCTTTAATTCATGGCTTCAATTTTCCGTATACCACCAACAAGTGCAGACGCGTTTTTGTTGACAAGGTGTTGTGCATTATATATATGTAAAATGCGGGATCAAAGTAAATAAAGTTTCAACGAGAAAGATCCCGTCGAAAAAATTTAATTCATCTTTTAAAGGATTTCGAAATGGAAGGAATATATGAATATATAAAAGGTGTGTGGAATAAATTAATTCATTTCAATGAAAAAACAAATTTAGACGACGCCAGTCATGAAATTATTTCTCTACACTTGGCGGCAGTTTGCGAGAATAATAATCTTGTATAATATTATTTTATTTATATTGGCTTGACAAAATACATTTCTTGCTTTCAGATACAAATAGATTTTGATATTTTGCACCGGGGGAATAAAAATTTGTTGATATCAAAATGGGAAGGTTTCAAAAAGAGTGTAACAACTTTTTTTGAAAACAACATCCTCAACTATCTGTGCATGGATCAATTTAGCATAGCTGAATCAATAACCCACAAAAGTAAGACTAGAAAAACAATTCTTTTATGCATAGGTATAAGTAAAATTTTTCAATTATATATAGGTTTTATTAATTATATTTTATTGATTTTAATTATGACTTTAAAATTCGCATTCTCAATAGATCCAAGAGAGGCCTACATGTACGCAATTCTGCTAACATCGGTATTGCCATCATCTGTGAGATTCCAAGACGAATTGGGAAAACATATCAGGAACGGAGAGTGGAAACGAATCCATAAAATATCTCAGACTTTACCAGTCCGCTGCTTTAATTATATCCAATTAACAAGAGTAAAACATATATTCGCCCTAAAACGCAATAATAAGTTTGTGTAAGTTTGTAGTTATAAAAGTTTGTTATATAAAAAAAAACAAAAAAAAAATAAAAATTTTAAAATACATTTTAAGAGCATTTTCCTTTATTTGTAATGAGAATTTATCAATCTTATTTCAAGATTTTAACAGTCTTATTGCAAGATTGGTCGAAATCCGAAATTAAGATTTTGGTCACGATTTTAGATTTTTTTTTGGCTTACTTCAATCTTAAACATTCTTAACTTTAAGATTTTTCGCTCTCAAAAGAAGTTTACCCATTCTAGGAATGACAACAATTTGTTCTTAAAATGAGCCTGAAAAAGCTTGTTTCAAGATTGTTCACAATCCGAAATTAAGATTTTGGTCACGATTTTAGCTTTTTTCCCGGCTTATTTTAAAAATAAAGATTCTTATTTCAAGATTTTTTTAGGCTTAAAACAATCATATTTAACTCTAAAATCAAGATTTTTCGGGCTAAACTGCAAAAATCTTAAATCAAGAACGGCATTCTTAAACTGACAACAAAAAAAGCTTACGCTACTTTCGTGACCATTTGGTCACGATTTTATGACCAAATATCTTAAAATCAGACCGTTTTTTTTATCAGTGTACTGAACGACCGCCTTCAAAAAAAAACAGCCAACAATACGAGATGAACAGGAAGGTTTCAGACCACACAGTAGCTGCGTAGACCAGGCAAACACGCAAACACCGCTGTACCTCCTGTTCATCTACTTTAAGAAGGCCTTTGATTCAGTAGACAGAGCGGCGATATGGCGGGCATTGTCGAGGAAATGAGTGCTGCTGACTTGGCGGTACTACACTAATATTTAATATAGTAGTTGACGAGATTATGAGAGAGGTATGCAGGTCTAGGCGTGGGATTACGTGGAGTCTCACCCGTTACTTGGAAGACCTGAACTACGCGGGCGACATATGTCTCATCGCTCATAAACATATCTAAGCCAAAGCGAATGACCTCGAGATCCTCACCAGCAAAATTGGACTTTCAATAAATGCCTCCAAAACCAAAGCGATGCGCCTCAACCACATCAGCCAAGGTAGCATAACCATCTGCGGGAATACTATCGACTTTGTCGATAGTTTCTCTTGCCTTAGTATCACAATATACGACAGTGGTGGCGTGGATGAGGATATAGAGAGTTGTCAGCATTTGGACGACTGTTCCGCATATGCAGAAATCAGCAAATAAGCAGAAGAAAGCAGCGAATTTTCAATGCGTGTTGTACGGCATCGAGACGTGGCTGAACCCGCCAAGAACGATGTCGAAACTGCAGTCATTCGTCAATAAGTGCCTAAGGATTATATGGTGGATATTCTGGACTAACCGGATATCAAACGCAGAACTACGGCACTGTGCATGTGCACCGAGATAAGAACAAGCAAGTGGCGTTGGATCGGCCATGCTCTAAGAAAACAACGAAGCAGCATTGTCAGGATGTCTCTGGAATGGAATACACAAGGAAGTAGACGAGTGAGAAGACCAAAGGCAACCTGGCGACGTACAATACTGAACGAATTGTCCCTATACAACAACAGCTGGGACACAGCAAAGCAAACTGGGCCAAACAGAGTTTGGTGGAAAGTTCTTGTAGAAGCCCTAACTCCTTGGAGGAGTACTAAGAGGAAAAAAATAATAAAAATAAGAGTTTATGAAATGTTCAAGTGAATTATTTTGTGTAATCCTCTTATAATAAAATTAATTAAACTAGGCTCATTAGGAATACTACGCATTAGGTGTGGAGCTTTTTAAAATAAATCATTTGACTTTAAATACGCTGGGTATAAATTCAAAATCACATTACGGAACAATAATACAACCGTTTATTTACCAAGTCAACTATATTTTTATGACATCCTAATCCAATATTAGCAGCAAAACAAGATTGCTGTACATCATCTATGATAATGTAAGCATTAAAATACAACAAGTAGCTTTAATCTGACTAGCTGTCATAGGATTAGAGCAGACTCATTTATCAAGTTTCTTTGCAAAGGTATTAACGTCCAAGATTTTCCTAGCAGCATTCATACTATACTAACAAAAGTTTTGCACTCACCACCATTATCTCGAATGCCGATTCGTAGAGTCGGGTAGAATCGTAATTCTTTGGGCACTAAATTTATTTCAAACTTTTTTGGATTTGCTTTTGTCGCTATTTATTATTTATTTTTTTTTTTGGCTAGGATTAGTTAAGATTTGTTTTAGTTTTTGCACTCACCACCATTTTCCCGCGGATGCCGATGTTTGGGGTCGTGCATATTACGAAATTCGACAATATTTGTCTTGTTTTCCGTTTGCATTGGTTTCGTGTGGTTACCATTCGGATCAATCTCGAAGCTCTTGGACAATTGTATATCTATAGCAGAATCATCATCGCTTACATTCCGCCATGGCGATCCTTGTGTTTGATTTTCAAAATAATGGCGTACAGAGTCAACATCAGGTATGGGCTTGGTGTGATTGTAGTTTTGTGGCCAGTGCTCTTCGATTGTATGCGTTGGCTCGAATTCGATTTGTCCCAGGCCTAAATTGTACATTAAATGCTCGAGACCCTGAAGGTAAACAAAAAATTTGTTTCTGTGTGTTTTATAGGTTGAAAAAACGGCTGACAACTGTTTGAATTATTTTTATCTTCGCGAAATGAAGGTGTTCGCAACGAGCTTTTTAAAGTTGATTAATAAATAGTGGATGCTTCAAAATGTGTTCGTTACAATAAGCTCTCATAACGTGTCCCAATTCGTGGACACGTGCCAAGCCAAATTTAAATCCGAAACGAGCCTCAGTTTCATTCACAAAAAAAAAAAATACTGTCTCAACCCGTAGCTGGGAACTTGGATTGAGCTTCAAATGATAAGAAGATACCTACATATGTTGCTAGTTAAGATGCCGCTTGCGTCGTAAACGCAAAAAATTTAGTAACGCGCCATTTAAATGGTAAAACTGACGACAGTATCTACGCATGAGTAATAATAATCGAGCTGCGCTGAATAGTTTATGTGCGAGTATCTACAGTGGCTCACAGCTTAAATGAACCACCCAATAGATCAATATTTAATCTTTTAAGTTATCACTTGTTATATTTTAACAAAATTGTTTGACAAAAAATGTTGACTTATTTCATGTCACAGCTTATTTGAGCCAAAAACTTAAAAAATACAATTTTTTTTTTGTTCCTACTAATTTAGGTGTTATTGTGTCCCATTCTGTAGTGATGGCTAATTTTAGATCGTTTTTGGACGAATTATTATGATTTCTAATATTCCATTCAAAATAGACCATAAATTTTAAGTCACATATAATGTCTGGCGATTGGGAGGGCTTGGATTTATTCCAGATCAACCAGGACTGCACTATGACTGATTTGTGCTTGTGATCATTATCGTGCTAAAATCATAATTTGTCCTTTACTCCAAGTTTATCCGCATTTTGGAACAAACTATTTCTTAATTTATCGAGGGACATATTCTAATCCATGTTTCTTGCGATAAAATCTGCTTCCTACATCTGCGGCTGACATACAGACACAACCAACACACTGCCGCCTCTGTGTTTAAAACTTGATTTTAAATTCAATTTTTGCCGCACGATGTTGGGCTTTCTAGATGCATATGTCATCCTCGTCTGCAAATATCAATGTACATATTCCAAAAGGTTGCATCTTTATTTATGTGGTCCAGCTTTGCGGATCACATTTGTTTACACTAGTTTACACAAAAATGAACCTTCGTAAAAAAAGTGTTTTTTTAAGGTTAATTTTAGGTCGAGAAACACGAAAAGGACATTCATTTTTTTTTTTCTTAAGCATCATTTTTGAGATTTTTTCAAAAAACATGATATTGGCGACTTTTTTCAGTTATTTGTCAATATGTCGTTAATAAAACTTTGTAGCGACATGAAAGGCGATTAGATCGAAAGGTATTGATGTGCTCCGTACTTTGATATACGATATGTACAGATAATACAGAATCCCACCATTTGGGATTTTTTTTTGTATGAAGTTTTTCGTGAGAAATTTTTGCATGCTGCGTATGGGCCTTTGGGCTGAAAGAGATTTCTTTTACGAACATTTCGAGTCTCAGATCTTTGAAATCGGATAGGAACTGTATATGTTATGGGACCATGAACGAAAAATCACGACTACTGCTGCATACAAATTCGTGTAGTCGTAACTGAACGCAAACGAAAAACTTTGATTGAACAATTTTTTATGCATACAAAAGTGTGTTTGAGTAAAGATTGGAACTTCCGCACATGGTTGCATAGCATCTACAGTTCTTACCCGATTTTAAAGATTTTTTCGGGGTGCATGACCATTTCTTAAATGCCTAATAACAAGTCCATGTTTTATATTTCACCAGAGAAATCATTCTAGATCGCAAACAAATTTCTGTATAAAAATTCCAGAACATACGAAAGTTCACAAATTAAAGAGTATAACCTTCATATGACACGATAAACGCAATGTGAAAAAAAAGCTTGGTTCAAATAAGCTGTGAGCTTATTTCTGATACACAATTCATGTTTTCCCTCTGCTTCTTTCAAGGAAGAAAAATATGATGATTTCTTTTTATCGATCGATTTTATTTTATTTACACATCTGCATTTAAATTTCGTTAGCAAATCTCTTACTTTATTTAAAATCTTAAAAATGGGTTGGTTCATTTAAGCTGTGAGCCACTGTATACGAACCGGCTTATATGGTATATGATATATGGTGGTCAACAACAGTTGCTTACGGGATGTACTATACGAGTGTACAAGTGAAACCGTCTACCTGACTCGGATTGTAAAATATGTAAATCATCTTCTTTGTCTATTTCTCTTTCAAAAGTTCTTATCACCTAAATAAGAACGTAAGTATGATACGGTTGTAACCAGTGTCGTAATGTATATACTGTGCTATAAGAAGTAAGTGTAGCTCTATAGCAGCTGATGGACAAGGGCAAGCTACTTGGGTCTGTGAACACAAAAATGTCTATCACAATGTGTGCTAAGTATCCGGAGATAAAATGTACATACATACGTAAAGATTTTGATTAAATTTATGACAACGCTAACAATGAGATGAGATTCTCGACAGTGCGACAAAAGTTACTGCTCTCTGCTCCGGCGATCTTAAAATGTTATGCGTATCGCGGTGTGAACATTAAAGCCATTAAGCAATTGTTGACGAGTGTGCTCGTAATGATACGAAAAGTTTGTTCATTTCGACGGCATTTCTTTCAATGGATGCAGCTGTTTATTTGTTTGTAAATTGAAATTCAGCGCCAAAATAGGCACATGGCGAATATACTCGTAAGTATAGTTAATTTGAAAACGGCTTTATGCGGTTGAGCAATGACGAAAGCTTTGTCCCAAATAATTACCAAAAAAAAAAAAAAAAAAAATAAAACTGACAAAGAGTTACTAATTTTTTGCAGCCATGTATGCTTGAAGCCGAGCTTTGACCACTCGACCGTCAATCCATCCATAAATACATATATATGTGTATGTACGTATACAAATTATTACACATTTTTGCGGGTCTATGTGGTTTTTACCTCAAAGGTAATTGTATCTCCATTGCCATAATTTTGGAATATCTGCGCCAAATAGCGACTATATTCCAAAGATGCGTCTGCAGCACAAAGAAAAGTGCACAGATAGAAGAAGCTTGTTATAAATCGTGACACCATCGTTCTGTGTATCTGTTAAATGCACGAGTATTGCAAAAGCCAATACTTTTTAAAATAGTTTTTCAATAAAAACAAACGTCTTTGCCGATCGATCGGACTTCGCCAAAAGAGCGTGCGCGCACGTAATGACGAACTGACGGACGACGGTGTAGAAAATAACTGTAGCTGATCCCGTTCACCGGCCTTTTGAATGGCGGCTTCGTGTACACAACGCTTTTGTAGTCCGAGCTAATCTCGAGCGTTCGTCGGTTTCGACTCGCTGCTTTGTGCACTCGTTATCGTTATCATAATTATCGTATTTTCAGTCAATGAAGAAGCTTTAGAGCTTTGCCGTAGACTGCTGCTGCTTTGTTACTTACTTTGCAATTTGGACTTGTAAGCAGCGTAAGTATTTCAAGACTTTTCAAATTTTATAATACAATAAATTTTTTATTTGTAGATTTATACAAAAAGAATTCGATTCAAAATAAACTTATATTTTATGTAAAGACTTGGGTAACAATTCGAAAATGTACCTTTTGTAAAAAAAGAAACCGGAATTTGCAATTTAAAAAAAACGCGGAATCTGTAAAATTTTTTTGGTACATTCTTCCTCCCGTCACCAAGCCAAAGTTGAACTCCATCTGTCAAATTGTATATTCACAGCAGCTGTCAGAAGCCGTCGGCCTCAAAAGTGTTCTGCGAATTTTATCTTGCAAAAAATATTTGTACAAAGAGTTTGTTTGAAATTTTGTGTTGCGAACGGAATTTCTTAAATAAGGCCTATGGTGATTCTTCTATGTCTAAAACATAGGTAACGAATGGTATAAATCATTCAAAGACGGGCGTGTACTGGTCGAAGATTTGCCTCGTTCCGGTCGGCCTTCAACGCCAACAACCGAAGATAACATCAACCAAATCAAGAACTTAGTGCTTCAAAATCGTCATTTGATTGCTTGTAAGTTAAACATCAGTCACATAAGCGTGCGTTCATTCCATTTTGATTGATGTTTTGGGCATGAGACGCGTCGCTGCAAGATTGGTTCCGAAAAGGCTCAATTTCTTGCAAAAAGAGCATCAAAAGCAGGTCTCATTGGGCATGTTTTCTCGTGGTGCTAATGATGACTTTTTAAGACGCATCATCACTGGAGATGAGACATGGCTTTACTGGTACGACTCATAAAGGAGCCAACAGGCGACCGACTGATTCTAACAGCTGCTGTGAATACACTAGTTGACAGATGGCGCTCAAATTTGGCTTGATGACGGAGAAAGGATGCGTTTTTTTTAAATTACAAATTCCGGGTACTTTTTAACAGAAGCTATTTCTATGTCGAGGAACTGTTTTGGAATTATGTAGGTACTTATATGTTATGTTGTGTACTTACGAACTATGCGAAAACTATAATTAAATATTGTGCATGGAATGTATAACAGGATTAATCAATCATGCTAGGCTACACGTATTGTTTGTATTAAAAATATTCAAGGTTTGTTTTGAAATTATTTACAAAAAAATTTTCCGTTGTGCGCTTAACTAAAAGAGCCATCAAATGCATGGTAATTTCTATAAATCATTAGGCACATTTTAAGAGGCACTGTCTGAGTTTTGAACTGAGCGCGAGCATGTCTAATCGAATTTCTCCTGATTCGGCATACAAATAAAGAACTTTGAGCACCACATGTTGATGGCCTGTGAAGCATTTGCTAGCCACTTAACTGGTCGATGGATGGTCAGATAGTAGACCGGTATGCCGGATAGTACGATAGCTGTTCCAACGCCCACTTCGGTGGGCGACTGAAAGCACGAGGAGATCACCAAAAACAGACATGTTATAAGAAAAATTATGGGCAGTGCAAGATTGACGCGTATGGGTCGCTCAGTTTTTGGTTGCTTGTAGCGCAACCACAGTAGTCCCGACACGGAAATGAGTGTGAAAAGTGCCTCAACATAACTGACATAGTTTATGAGCACGTAGATGTCATTGATGAACAACAGCACCAGGGTGAGCACACACTGGAAAGTAAGATTACGTTAAAGTATCATTTTAATTAGCTTATCCCATTGTAGACATACCAAAAATATCAGCGATGGAACTGGCGTCAGACAATTAATGTTTATCAGTGATATAGCTGCGGGCAAGTGTCCATTCCGAGCGCCCACAAAAAACAGCCGCGATGAGGCAAATATAGCACCATTTAACGAACCAAACGTTGAACACGCTACAAAGAATGGCATTGTCCAGGACATAAATCCAAGCAATTTATCACCAAACGTAACAGCTACGGCATTCGATGATAATATCTCATCACTAGATAGAACCGAAAAGTATGCTATGTTGACTACACAATATATTACTGTGACAACTGGCATTGATATGCAAATGGCGCGAGGTAAATTCCGATATGGATCCTTGAGCTCTTCTGTAACAAAATTCAAATAATTCCAGCCGGAGTACGAGAAGAGGCCGCTGTAGAAGGCCAGAGCAATGTAACCAGGTGATGTCAGCGTCCCACGCATGGGCTCCTGCCAGTGCTCGGTATTTCCACTCATCAAGTACCACACACCAGCGGCAACAATGACCAATAGTGCAAACACCTTGGTGCCCGTGAATATATCGGTTACCCGTGTCACCCACTTGACATTGTAGCAGTTAATCACAGTCAGAACACCTGAAAAATTGTGGAAACATATTACACTGTGCAACAATTTCGAAACACTTTTTTTTAGTGGATGGATGATACCAATTGTGGTTGATAAAAGCATTTACCCTTCAGATCGTTAGAAATCGAAATATCACTATCACATAGGTGTGACGAAAGATATATAAAAAAGTATACCTGAAAATCTAACACTATCAAGATCATAAAAACAGTCTTGCAGAGAAGTAAAAATCCTTTTACAGATTTACGCTACTCATCGAACACTATCCTCCACAATTGGAATAATTCATCAATACTTACATGTCATCGCTGCTGCCAGCAACTGCACGGCTTCTATGGGTGCCGCGCAGGAAGGCCAGAATGGTTTCAGCAGATACTGGGCAAAGGTTAGAGCAGTTATTGCATTACCAGTAGGCACTAGGATAAGCAATGCCACCCAGAGATACAAAAAGGCGGGCAACGGGCCAAATGCGGTGCTTATATATGCGTAGTCTCCGCCGGATTTCGGAATCATTGTGCCTTAAATTGATCAATTTGATAGAATGAATTTTTAAAACTGGTTATATTTATACATATATGTAATGTTATTTTTATAATTGTAATTAATATTCATGGGTGTTTAAACGAAGCAAGAATTCAGACTTATGTGGTTTTCTGGTGTTTTAACAAAGATAATCAAGATTTCACCTAGAAGAAGTGAAAAATTTAAACTGTATCTTTATACCATATATCTAACTTAGGGGCTCCGCTCCATCTCATTTCGCTCGCAGAAACGAGTTTCGTCTTTTTTAAATTTATTTCGGGACATTCCGCCTATTGTATATGAATGTTGTAGTCGTGCCTACTTGTCTTTAAAATGTCTCGTACCAACACAGATACACAGGTTAAGCATATTGGTTATCATTTGAGAATATTGGTTTTAAGATTTAAGGTTAAACCACTTATAACTACAGGTTAAGACCGTGAAACGCAAGGAGTTGGATCCGAGAAGCTAACAAAAATTGTTTTTGCTAAAGGCCTATACGCAGAATGAAAAATATCGCAGGGAATGACAAAACTTCATATAAAAAAAATTCCAAATAGTGGGACAAAACTTCATATAAAAAAAATTCCAAATTATTATACTATAGTAATCTAAATATTATTTCAAAGGAAATTCATTAATGTTTACTCTGAAGCTGAGAATAATTATTAAATAATTTAATTTATGATTTAGTTAAATATGTCATTATTAAAAATAATAATACATATTATTTAATAGAGAGTAATCGCTTGAACCTTTAATCTTAGTGCGTGAAAATTCTTTTGTAAGTATCTTTAAAATATATTTTATAATTTTTTCAGTATTTTTATTTAAAACTACTATAAACTTTTAGAACAAACAATTGATGAAGAGAGAAGTCGCCATCTAGAGTAATCTTATCAAAACCCTTTCCGATTACGTTCTCTTTTCTGATATATTCCTGCGATATGATAATGTTGTTTAAACGGACAGACGGACATGTCTTTGAGATATCAACTTCTCTCTGCTTTACGAGGGATTCTGACCTTAATATCCCCTACACTTTCTTTTATTTCTAAGAAATTAAGAATGCTTCAGTCGTGCCCCTCCGATTTTAACCCACCCTGTATCAATGCAATTCACGCAGTTTTCAAAATGTCTGCTATGGCTAAAACACTTTGGAAATTTTTGGCTAATGTGGCATTTTTGCAATCAGTTTGTGAGGCGGCAAATTGCCTCCTCACAACATAGTTCCTATTTTGCCAATAAGGCAATAGCTAAACTGCTTGAACTGCTTGGTGAGAGTAGCGGCGAAAGCGCGCTTTCTTTCATCAACACTAGTTAAGGTATAGGGCCTTTAAGCTTGGCGCGCTAATTATGGTTTTGTATAAGTGAGTAGGGAAATGTATTAGTGCATAGGTGTAAGTGTAGAGTAGGTGACAGAGATAGTGTTAGGTACGGCGGAGTCTTTCTTTTCTATTAGGATAGATAGATAAATAAGCAGAGTGCCGTGTAGGATGTATTAGTATACGTTTAGGCGGGACTTTCAGGATTTGGCGGCGATCGAGGCCAATATAAGGCGGATCAGCAGCCAAATCTGGACAGTCAGTACAGTACGAAGAAGACAGTAACAAGAGTGACAGTAAAAAAGAGTGGACAGTCTAGTGGAATAAGCAACTTTAAAGGCGTTTCGTGTAATTAAATAAAGAATTGTCGCAAAGGACGGGAATAAGAATATAATTAATTAGTAGCACACCGGGTGCGACCGCGTCGGAGTTAATACGGATAATAAATGTATATTTAAAACTTAAAGCAAATTGTGTTTTGTTCGAAATATCGAAAGTCCCAGCAAATTACAAATTGGTTGTGACATTTACCCTGGGCATAACTGAGCTATCCTAGCCGTTGTTCCGGACAAAACCGCAGGTCGTTACAAGTTTCACAAATATCTTAAATCTAGTGTGGTTTGTTGGGGAGGTGGTCTAGAAGAAACCATATTTGTAACAATAACATATATTTCAACCCATTTTTATACCCTGTACCTTACGGTACGAAGGGTATGTTAGGTTTGTTATCGTATGATCAGGGTGACTAGAGAAGTCGATTTACCGATGTCTGTCCGTCTGTCTCTCTGTCTGTCCGTCCGTATGAAAGGATAGATTTCAGAGATGGTAAGAGCTAGAGCAACCAATCTTTCAGATTAGATTCCTCATTTTTCCATAGTAGACAAGTTAATTTTATTTTTTTGAGGGGTGTTTCAGAGGACCTCGAAAAAAAACGAAAAGTCTTAGATGGATAATTCGTTTTTTTATGAAAGTATCGATTCGAAAGTTTTATAGGGATCCCAGCACTGTACCAAATTTTATCAAAATCGGTTGTCTATTCCATATAGCTTAATAAAACGTGTTTGGTGCAAATGTGTTTATGAAGATATTATTAAATATCTTTTAGAGTTCTGAAGCAATGTGGTGGTACAGGCTATCCCAAAGTCGTCTGCGCATGAATTTGAGCCGCAATTTTTTATTTTATTTATTTATAATTTTTTTATATTCTTTAAAACATATAGGAATATTTTTGATATTCTTTAACACATACATATTAATAGACTCGGCTGTTCATCCCGATCGAGAATATACATAATTTATGGGGCCTGCCATGCCTCCTGCTTCCCCATACCTATATTTGCACGAACTTATTATGTCTTTGTAGCTCTTTGCTCCAGGCAGAGCCGTAGAGAGAAAATCCGGGCCCGGGGGCAAATGTACCGGCCCCTCTATTACACCTTTAGTTTGAATCATTGTGTTCTGTAAGTACGACGAACTTTTTCACTCGAAAAAGACAAGGCTTGGGGCAGCATTTTTTTTAGCAGTACAGCAAATTTCAGAAAATTTCATTACGACAAAAATTACACCGGGCCCCTGAGAAAACTCCGGGTCCAGTGGGAATCCTCCCTCTCTTATCGAGCCTGGGTACAGGGTATAAAAAGTCGTATGAAAACTGTGGTTTCCACGGTTCCTCCAATACTTTTTAAGTTTTTATTATACGAGTTTGAAATTTAAAAAGTTTTTTATTACTACCGAATTAAAAAAAAAAATTAAAATTGTGTAAAATTATTTGGGGAAAGGCTTGAAAGTTGCCTAATCTGGTCGATTTTGCTGTTCCAGCAATGAAAACACACAAATCTCATGGATTTCAAACCCTCGGCTTTTGATTTTCCAAAAATTTAAATATAGTTGATTAAAACTTTTTAAATTTCATAAATCTATATTAAATGTAAAATATTTATATATTATACATATATATATAAGGATGGTGAGCCGACAGGGAGAGACTTTGAGATACCCTGTATCAAAACATTGCAACCAAATTCGGTGTAATGCTTAAGAAATCAAAAAAACTTTTGATTGCTACATTTAGTTACGATATCTTCACAAACAAACGAAAAGCCGATCGGGCTTAGGGGGGCCATATGATATAGTCAAACCATTAAAAAAACACAAAATAGACTTGTCTTCCGTGACATAATAGGTCTTATCATCTTTGAGATCTTGGCATTCATACAGAAGGACAGATGATCATACTATTGGTAACTTAATGGTTCATACATTTTCCTCTCGGACACACTTAATATATGACATTTTGTGTGTTTTTAAAGACAAACATGTTGTTTGACGTAATAAAGATTTTCCCTATATATATCTCTTCAATTCATCTTAGTTAGAAAAAATGTAATACAGTCGAGGCGGTGCCCGACAGTGTAATACCCTGTACCTTTTTTCAAAAAAAATATGCAGGAGCATATTCTTACCAAGAATTTCCAATTGGAACATTTTTTTGTTGGTGCAAAACGATATTGATACCTATAAGTTCCGCAAATTTTAACCGATTTTGATGAAAATCGAAATTTACTTTAAAGAAGTTATTTTAAGTATATGGGGTAAGTTTCAAGGAGATAAGTTGAGGGGTGTGGGAGAAAACACGGTAAATCGATTGCGGGGGGTGGGGGGCCCGCATTGATAAAATTTGGATGTGGATTTGTTCATTAGAGGCACATGAATTAGCTTACCAAAATTGGTGGTTCTAGGTCATTTATTACTATTATTACGTAGAGTCAAATATTGACGCAGTTTATTGGCAAGGGAGGTGAAATTTTTACATTTTAGACTATAACTTTAGTTGTAATTGTCCGATTTTATTTATTTTTGACACACAGATGCATGTAACCACAACGCATCGCTCTGTTAAGTTTCAGATTAAAATATTAAACGGTTTAGCTAAAAACCGCGAAACTCTGCTACGGGGGAACGGGGAAAGATATTGACATGATTCAACAAACTTGATCTTCTGAGGAAATATGCGCATCAGCTGGTAAAGTTTCGTATCTCTAGCTCTTATAGTCTCCGAGATCTAGGTGTTCATACAGACGGACAGACGGACAGACGGACGGACGGACAGACGGACAGACGGACGGACAGACGGACATGGCTCAATCGCTACCCGAGGTTATGATAAGCATTTTGGTATAAAGGACTTGGGGTCTGCCACGCCTCCTTCTTGCCGTTACATACATTGCACAAATCTAGTATACCCTTTGTACCTATAGGTACAGGGTATAAAAATTAATAAAATTGCAATTCGATATTAAATAAACAACCCGTGCTGTACTATGGAATTGTGCAATTTTTTCTGATTCTTTCTCTCACAATTTTTTGCGCTCTATTATAAACAGTATACTCAAAACCAATAAACTACTACGCACTGATAACAATGTAGATGTCTCTAGAGCCCATTGGAAAAACATCTTCGCCTCCTTATCGGCGCAATTATGTCAAGTAGAAGAGGTAGCGGGTTTCGAGTTACAAACACATAGTAAATAAGTGTCCAGTCAATAACGTAAAGTCGTCTACAATAATCACATCATAATTCTTAAATAAAAATTGGAATAGTATTTTAAAGAGCTTTATCGTGGTTCTGTCCTAAGATTCATGTTAGATGTTTTTTTTTTTTTTATATATATTACGTGCGCAACTAAGTTCTCGCTGTTTTTTATGAAAATGTAACTTTATTATAAAAAAATGGTTATCAATGACTCATTCAAAGTATTGCCCATCGCTAGCTACAACTTTTTCCCATCTTTCTGGCAGAGTTCGAATACCTTGACGGTAGAAGTGTTTGTCTTTTGAGGCTATCCACGAATCAAGCCATTTTCCGATATCTTCATATGAATGGAACTGCTGATTAGCCAGACCATGTGCCATCCAGCGGAACAAGTAAAAATCGGACGGCGCAATATCTGGGGAATATGGCGGGTGGGGTAGGACTTCCCATTTGAGCGTTCCCAAGTAGGTTTTAACAGGATTGGCAATGGGAGGCCGAGCGTTGTCATGCAGTAAAATCACTTTTTCGTGCCTCTGCTCGTATTGCGGCCGTTTTTTTCGCAGTGCTCGGCTCAATCGCATCAATTGAGTTCGATACCGTTCCCCAGTGATGGTTTCGCCTTGTTTCAACAGCTCATAATAAACAACACCGACCTGGTCCCACCAAATGCACAGCATAACCTTCGCAGCGTGAATATTCGGCCGAGCCAGTGACGTGGAGGCATGACCGGGTTGTCCCCAAGATTTTTTCCTCTTTGGGTTGCTGTAATGAATCCATTTTTCATCACCCGTCACGATGCGATGAAGAAAACTCTTCCTTCTTTGTCGCTGGAGCAGTTGTTCACAGGCGAAAAAACGACGCTCAACGTCCCTTGGTTTCAAATCATAAGGAACCCAAGTTCCATGCTTTTGAATCATTCCCAACGCATGCAATCGCTTGGAAATGGCTTGGCGGGTAACTCCTGCGTTTGGCACGAATCCTCATCGAGCAATGCCTCCAATTCAGCGTCTTCGAAGGTTTTGGGTCTTCCTTTACGTGGACGGTCGTCAACATCGAAATCACCGACTTTGAAGCGACGGAACCAATCACGGCACGTTGTTTCGCTTGGAGCAGCATCTCCGTACATTTTTTGGAGCTCTCGATGCGCTTCAGCTGCCGTTTTTTTCGAACAGAACAAGAAAATCAACACTTCCCGCAAATGATGATTTTTTGGCACAAACCTAGACATTTGCAACAACCACAAGTAAATAATGCAAAAAGAAATTCACTAATGTGCCATAGCAGTTTGCTTACCATATGCCTAAGCTTCGTTTATGAAGTTTTGGGTATGTCAAAATCGACCAGAACTTTCTGCTAAAGCCATCTATTGACAAACAGCGAGAACTTAGTTGCGCACCAATATAATATATTATATTTTTATTCGCAATCAAACGATACAGATTAGGTTACTCTTTAATTAGTGTAAGAAAAAAATTAATTTTTTTTTTTATAATTGGCTATTTGGATATATGTACTCGTTTCTATTACTTTTTGAAAACCTTAGTCTTGAATAACCCTGTGTATTTTTTTAGCATTTAAAAGTAAACTATTTATTCGGCCGTGGTTCGGAAAAAGAATCCGAATACAACCGAACGTTTGGTGCTCTCAATTTCACCAAACCGAATTTTTCATGTGGTTCGAAACCGAATATTTTGTTGCAAGAGCTATTAAAACGAATCGGCAAAATAGGTTTAAAAAAGTACGTATTTTATATAAATAATTTTTAGAATATTCTTTGATATTCTTAGATTATATTTATGCCAACTTCAAGTTAGATATTTATTGACAATTATTTTTAATTAATTTTTTTCTTACTCAACCCAAAAAAGTTGTATCAAACAAAAATAAATTCGCGTCAACACAGCAGGAGAATTTATCGGAAACATAAGGGAAATATACGAATTTATAGAAAATAAATAAAGGGAAATATCGACAAAAAAACACTTCGTTTTCCGGAGCACGCAAAAACGAATCCGAATAAAATTATTCGGTTTGGTTTTTTCGTTTTTCGGAGCACGGCTGATTATGTCTTTATGCAGTAATTTAATAATGTTCGCTATATACATTATAAATCTCTCTTTCCATTATATTTTTGGAACTACTTATAGGTGTACGTACATTTAAATTGTATTTTATTTAAGTTCAAAATTAAAGGTTATCGTAAAGTGCCTTTTTGCTGATGGTTTGAGGTTTAATAAATCTTAATTTTTACGAGTCTACATGTCAAATGTAGTTGCTCTATCCATCTCTTTATTGCCATTTTTTTTATACTCTGACCTACGTATATAGGCATGAAGTTGCGCTCAAAAATTAATATTATGGGACAAACTGCATATGGATAATTGTCAAGTTGTCAAGTCGATACGGTTGAGAGTTTTTGGAATGACCTTATGTCATTTGTGCTTAACAAATAAGTAAACCTTACACTATAAGTGTTGGACATGAAAATGACTTACCTAA
This sequence comes from Chymomyza costata, assembly GCA_018150985.1. Classification (NCBI taxonomy): domain Eukaryota; kingdom Metazoa; phylum Arthropoda; class Insecta; order Diptera; family Drosophilidae; genus Chymomyza; species Chymomyza costata. Next base: position 2,711,489 of record JAECWU010000128.1, on the reverse strand, counting down.
TTCCGCGTAGCACAGCGCCCCCACCATACTCAGCACACCACATAGCACCCAGACCATGAGGGACTGTCCGATGGAGCCGGAGTACAGCAGCACACCCTTGGGGCTGACGAAGATACCAGCACCTACTATGACACCAACAATAATGGCCACTCCGTCCAATAGACCGATGCGTTTTTTAAGCTTAACTCCTGAGCCATGGCTAGAGCTGTCCGTTGATGAGGATCCAGAGTTGGTGCGTGGCAATTCAAAAACTTGCCGTGGCACTAACGTATCACCAGCCTGAACTCGCGCCATATTTACTTAGTTCTCTGACTGCTGTTTTTGTTCAAATATTAATATTTAGTTCTTGAGGTTCTATGTGGTTTTTTTTTTACTATAGATTCTAAAAATTTTTATTTTATAGCATTATTTTGAAAAGTAAAAATAAAAGCGTTTAATTTCTTGTAGATAGATTTATAAAAATTTGGCAAAGATACTTGACTTTGCATGAATGTACGAGTATGTACGCGCATACATATGAATTTATGTATTTATTCCATATGTAAGTTCAGTTCATATATTTTTAAGCACACACTTTAATATTTCACATTCACTGCTCGTATATATATATATATACATATATATAAGTTTAGAGGTAAAACTTTACTTTATCATTTACCGCCGCTCACACGTGGTTTTTTATCGTACTAATATTTAAGTTAAAAAAATATGTAAAGCGTTCGCTTCGTTTGATTTAACATTTTCACAATAATTTTGAGCTGCTCTACCGAAAAATACGACTTTTAAGCATAACATCTAGGTAGCATATATTTAAAATAAACCCGGACAAAAACTAGAGCCCAGCTACATTTACAATACGCGAAACATGCCACGCCGTCTGCTCAGTTCACTTACTAAGTTTGAAATGAAATGTTACTCGCCTTTATGCTACGCGCCACGCTCTACTCTGGCAGCCCCAGTGTATTTATGTATGTTTGTTGGTATGTGTATATGTACAAGCACACATACATATGTACATATATGTCGCACTATTGTCTGGTTAACTTTAGCTTTGGCTTTGGCTTTGCATTTGTCGTATTTTTCTTCTTTTTTTTTAATTTTTTTCAAAACCAGCTGTACTTAAAGAGCGCTCTCTCACTCAGCTTGCAATGTTTTTTGCTCTTTGACTTTGCTGTTGGTTGTTTGTTGTTTTTTTTTTGTTTTTATGTTTTTACCATAAAGAATTGGAGCACCTTTAACCGGCATGCATTTTGCATTTTGCATTGGATACGGATCGAATCTCCCTCCCCTTTGAATTTCTATATTATATTTATTTCTATGTTTGTATGATGAGCGCGATTCGTGTGCGTGCTCTTCAAGAAGATTGGCATTTGCATGATGTAAGAATCAACAAACTCTGAATCAGCATACACTTTTGCCGGCAGCAGTTGTACCAAAGCACGTGTATCTTTTCTTATCTTGCTTTGGTTTTTTACCATGTGAACGCTGTCCAAGCAAACATACTCTGTTAGGTATGTACATACATGTACATACATACATACTTATGTTGAAAACTAGCAGGATTAAAGCAGACCCTCCCCAAAAAGCGAACAAAGATCCCGAATAAAAACTAAAAATCATCAAAATACAATAAAAACTGGCGGAGTTGTACTCTCAACCTATGTATGTATTTGCCTGTAAGATCCAACGAAATGTAAATTCTGCAAATAAACTCATTTGATTTTGGCAAATTTTTTTCAATTCACTAAACCAAGAAAAACCGGTTAAGGATATATTTTTGTTTTAATAGCATTATTCGTATATCAGTATTTCAAGGCTACAGGGGTAGGTTTTGTGAGGATTTACTGCCTGTAGCCATACCACTTTTTCGAGGGGGTTCTATTTCGGTATGCCAGAAAGGGGGATTCCCCCCGGGCCCGGTGTAATTACTCTCGTACTGTCGTGATTCAAGTTAAAGGTGTAATAGCGTGGCCGGTACATTTGACCCCCGGGCCCGGAATTTCTCTCTACGGCCCTGCCATCAAGAATATTTAAGAAGAACCATAATACATTGTGTAAAAATAGGCACCTTGTAAGTGTGTGCATGTCAAAAACGATTTTTTTTTTTTTGCTTTTCGGAGTTGTATTTGCTTGAGATTGCCAAAGTTGATTTTATATATATATATATTTATACATACTATGGTACAACATAGTACAGTCAGACTTCTGTATAACTACAACGAATTTTTTCTGATTACGTTTTTTTTACAAGTACAAACACTAATTTTGTTTTTACGCGATGGATACGTTGCTAAAAAATACGCGTAAAAAAGATACAGCATCCTTATAAAAGTAAGGGATTGGTTCTACGTTTGAAAATACAACTAAAATAATATCAGTTTTTGATATAAAATAATCGTGGGAGTAAGGGTTTTTTATTCAAATTTACAATTTATATAATATACATTTTTTTTTTTGTTTTAGCTAAAAATTGAAAATGAATGAAAATTCGTATTCATATTATGAATTTCCGTTTATTGAAGCCAGGAAAATTAATAATTTTTTATGTTTTAAGGGGTCTGCGCAGTTCGAAATATTTCGCGCGGAATTACAAAACTTCATATAAAAAAAAGATCCCAAAAAAGGGAATTTTTTTTTTATATGAAATTTTGACATTTCGTGCGGAATTTTTGCATGCTGCGATGGGCCTTAAGATCTTAAATTTAACGAAATTGAAAGACGTCGTTATTTCAATTGATTTAATACAATTAGCAGTGCAATTATTGTTGTCACATTGAAGGTCAAAGGAGTAATAATGCAAGAAAAACATAATAAAATTGTCTGCTATCAGCTGTTCTCAAACTGTACAAATATCTATAACAGTTGTTTTTTCTTCAAAGTGTTTTGTGCTTAAGGGGGTCTACGCAGTTCGAAAAATTTCGCGCGGAATGACAAAACTTCATATAAAAAAAAATCCCATTTGGGATATCCCATTTGGGACTTTTTTTTTATATGAAGTTTTGTCATTCCGCGCGAAATTTTTCTAAATGCGTATAGGCCTTAAGGTGTTATTTTTTTACTAAAAATAATTAAGTGATTTTTTTTAAATCGCGTTAAATCAAATTAAATTGCGTAAAAAAATTAACGAAATGATATTTTTTCAAACGCTTTAAATCAAATTCGCAAAAAAAAAATTCGCGAAAAAACAGAAATCGTACAAGTTTTATCGACTCAGCTTTTCTGTTTAACGTACAGTCGCCATAGAATTTGAAAGCCAAGCTTCCAGTTTTTTGTATAGCTGCATTAATGTTGACAAAAAGAAAGCAAGAACATTTTTATTGTGAGTTGCCATTGTTCAGTGATAATGTCGCACAAAAGTAGCTTTTCTCTTGAAAAAAATTATGTGTGTATAAATAAAGTGAGGAAAGCAGCATTGACAAAATATATTGCTTAAAATTATGGAACTACTCGCACATATTGTTAATTTCAATAAATGAATGTGACGTGTAGGGTTGCCACCTCCTCGAACCCCAGCCGGAGTCACATGTCTATAAATTTCTACGGGCAGTGAAAAACTTTTGAATAAAACAAATATTTCGAAAAAATCGAAAAAATATAAAATTAAATTTCGTTTATGTTATATGGCTGTGAAGTATGGGAAAGAAGTACCAAAACTCATTTAAAAAAGTTGCAAACAGCGCAAAACAAAATATTGAAGATGATGAGCTAATATTGACATGATCGATAAACTTATATCTCGAGCAACAAGGAAATTTAATTTAAAAATCTATGAAACTCATTTTTACCATACATACATATGGTTTTCTGTAAATTTATTTAAGAAATTTTTATTTTAGTTTCCCTTTGGATCAAGGTTTTTGAGTTTACTTTCCTGTGGCTACACAAAGACAATACACTTAAAATTTTAATTAGAAACTTTAAAAAAGTTTTTTATATCTAACTCTGTTAATTTTAGTGGCTAGCTTTAAGCAAAACACAGATTATAAAAATAGCAAATGGTTCAACTTAAAATTTGAATTTGACTCGTAGCGTTACCTATAAGAATATATAAAAATCTTTTCAAGTTCAAATTTTTTAATCGATAAATAACAAATCGATTCGACTGCGATCGACTATGGCAAATTCGATTGAATCGATTCGATTATCGAGCTTAAATGCTCAGGCCTTTTTATAATTTTGTTCAACTTAAAGAAATATCGCTGCAAATCAACAAACATAACGAACTTTGCCGTTTTAGGAAGCACAGATAAAATGTCAAGCCAGAATAAATAAAAAAAAACCTACTTTAGAAAGTTTCAAAAAGAATGGATTTATTTATAAAATATAAAAAAAACAATGCGTATAATAATAGCTATAATACTCAGATACGATGCTTAATCTTTAATTTGAATATACAACAATTTTTTCTTGTAAATACTTTACCTTCTAAAAATTTGGCAAAAGCCTTGGATACTGTCTTTTTGAATACATTGATGGTTTCTTCATAAATAAATGTGTTTAATTTCCAAACTAATAAAAATTATTTCTCTAAATTAACGTTAAAAACTTTAAACTTGTAAAAAAATATTATTTCTTTATAACGAACTAATATTCTGCTCCTGTGTGAATTCCCTAAAGGGATGCTCGACTGTACATAAGCTTACCATCTAGATTTTGTAAAAGTCATGCGTCATGGCTTGCTCTAATTACTCTTGTAGAAATATTTGTATGTACATGTGCGAGTATATGGAAAATACAAACTCTCTTTAGAACAAACATGCTGGAAAGCTCTGCAAGTGCTTCAAACCGCTGACATACTTGGTTCATGCAATGGATGAATAATTTTTTATAAAAGAATAATTTTTAAAAACTAAACATTTGTTTTATACCCTATTATTTCTTAAAAGGACTTCTTTGACGATAGTATGGAATATTTTCTTTTGCATCTTTTTTTATATTTTTTATATTTATTTACTTTAATATAGAATATGAATATTTTATGGAGTAAATAACTGGTCGGCTCAGTTCGTCTGTTTAATATGAAGTCGTCATAGATAGACAAAGAATTTGAAAACTAAGCTAAGATTTGTATGGCTTAATAAATGTTGACAGGCAAATGGAATAAAATAGTATAACACCTGAGTTGTTGTCCGTTGTGATTAGAGATACCATTCTGATCATTCTAGATAGCTATTGAACAGTGCATTCGTAAGTTTAAAAATTAAAATGACTCATAGTTTTTAAGAATGATTTGCAACGCAATAGTAAAGTTTGAAAGAAATTAGAATTTCATACTTTAAACATTTGAAGTTAATTATATATAATCATTCGATCGATCAGTAACTTTATATATGCCACTACCTATTGCTAAACTAAGGGTTACTCAAGTTTTAAATTTCAATAAAAATGGGATTATAATAAATTTGATTCACTTAACTTAAATTGGCTTAAACAACGATGTTATTAATGAAAATATAATTGTTGTAATGTGTATTCCCAAATGTCTAAGCAGGTTAATTGCTTTTTATTTTATTTATACATTTTTTTAAATTTAAGCTTAGACTCTTTGTGAACTTGCTGAGGCCATTAAAACAGAAATTAAAAAACTTCTGCAAATTCACCAAAATTGAGTGAACTTACGAAAATTGATAACTGATAAAGTCTTACACAATGGTCGTAAGAGTCTCAACGATCTGAAGTTACACTCAAATTTATTTCTGTTGTTTGTTTTTTGAAAAACTACTTTTTCTTTAATTTGAAGCAATGTGTTATACGTGTGTATCTTATGTAATGTGAAAACCAGATAAAGCAGCTATGTGGTTTCAACTTTGACAATTTCAAAATACTCTGCAAACGCAAATGCAAGATCATATTACAAAAAAAAAAAATGAAGTCAGTCTGTGTTTTAAACTTTTGTTTTCAACTAGTACCAGTATATCGTAATTTCGGTAATCATAAAAGGTTTTAATTTCTAGCTACATGTATATACAAATATACAGTATCTACAACTATGGCGCTGTTCTGGCTTATAGAACCCTATGGTTTTATGAGATAGTATTTCAAACTGTGATAATTCAATTGTGCAATGAATCGTAATCCACATGAACTTTTAGTGCCTCCAGTTCTCTCCTACATACAGTCAGCCATGTGTATGTATGTGTACATATATGTATTACACAAAACAAACAAATGCAAATTGACATAGATACACTTGCTCACACACACATACATGCACATGTACATATGTGTGTGTTTGGATAAAAGGAAAAAATTATAGCGCCTACGTTTTATATTATTAGCTTTGACCATTGTTGTTTTGATAATCTAATTGTAAGTCGCCAAAGGCACACACACTCACAGATACGTACACTTAGATACACACAGATGCAAGAGAGTCCATAAACAGTAGCAGTTGCTGTTGGTGCCGTTGATTAACTGTGATTTTGACTTTTATTCTTGTTTGTTTGCTTTATTATTTGGGTTTTAAGAGTGCCCGAAACACACACACACACGCAAACAAAAGCACAACAAATATGATGGATCACTTCCAGATGCAATTTTCGTTAATATTTTTATGTCGGTTTCGTTATGCCACGAGTCAAATATTTCATTATTAAATTTGTAGTGCATTACATTTACATTTGTACATGATTTTGTTTTTTTTAGTAAGCAGTGTGCTTTTGGGATTGTCTATTATTTCAGTAGGATCCTACTGTCTTCGTCTCTGAATTAACTTTCATCTTATTTATTGCCGATTTGTAGTTGTTTAATTGATTTTGTATACACAAATATAATGGCTTTTAGAATTTTTGTTTTTTTACTCTTGTAGTTTTATGAACTTTAAGTAGATACAAGTTCATGTATGGAAATGCCAGTAGACAGGTTTGAAATGTCACTGAACATGGCTCTTGTCTGATGCACAAAAAAAGCTGCACAGACGAAACAAAATAATAAAAACAGCTTTTTTTTTTTAAATAATAAAACAGAATATAACAAAAGGCACAATATTTCAGGCTACAATTGCCTGTCATTGTATGAGCATATATACATCGGTCTGTATGTGTAGCAACAATTCAGATAGGCATACTAGAAGGCACGTGTTAATATAAACAATATTAAAGCTTTACTAAGTAAGCCCCCCTTTTTTATAGATGCTACTACGCATGTCCAACGTCAGCAAGAGAAAGATAGAGAGTGCATCACTGCACGTTGGTTTGGTGCAGCAAAATCTGCTTCATATACATTTATATATAGATAGACAGTACCCACGAGTACATACATATACATAATTATTATTAATCATTATGAAGTCAATGAAATCTAATACATAGTTATCCATTAGGTTTAAGAACAATTGCATTTTTTTTAAGTAGCATTATAAAATAGATAATTTACATATACTAAAAACGCTTCAAATTTATCACGAATACCAACTATTCACTCAAAGGTGGTAGCTTAAAGATTTTAGCTGTAGTATCCTCCGATACGGTTAGCAATAAATTTTCCGATGGCTTATAAGAGAATTCGTAAATGTGATAGAAATGTCCAGTCAATGTGAATATAAGAGTACCAGTGCGTGCATCGAAAGCATTCAGATTACCCTGTGCAGTAGCAGCAAGCAGAGTATAATCGTTCAGCCATTTGATTCTGTAAGATATTTAAATTTATATAATTAATATCGTCGGAGTAAGTAGTACTAGAATATTGTGTACTACCTTAATACACCATCGTGTGGCGCTGGATTCACGCACACCGTACGCAGCGAATATTTACTATAGTCCCATATTGAGATTTGACCGTCTAGGGATCCGCAAGCAACTAGCTTTAAATCGGCTGTGGATGGCGAAAATGCTATACATTCAATGCTATGATCAGATTTTATGCTGTGTACTGGTCCTGAATTGGTGCAAAATAGTAACTGGCCTGTTACAGTTGGAAAAATATGTTGTTATTCACGTGTCACGTCAAGCCAATCAAGGTAGACACTTACCACCTCCCTCAGCACACAAGTATAATGGCGAATCTTGGTCACATGCGACCACCGCATGTGTAATATCCCCAAAGCCTAAAGGGTGCTGTTCGGTTACTTCCATCAACACTTGGCAAGTCTTTAGATCCCACAGCTTAACCACGCCGTTTAAGTATGCAGTCAGTAACTTTTTACCATCGCCACTAACTTGTGCCGCCTCGCAACGTACTGCCTGTCCAGTTAAAATTTTACATGCCCCACTGGGTATGCGCCATACATAGATGTCACCATTGTCAGCACCAGCAAGCAGCACATGAGCAGCTCTGTGCCAAAACATCCACGCCATATCAAACATTGAATATTCCCAGACCTTGGTCAAGATTGGACGTTCTTCACGTTGCTCGATCACTTTGTATACAAACAGCTCACCGGATAAGTCACCAGTGGCCAAATATCTACCATCATGGCTAAAGTGCGCTTCAGTTACGGTATCTTTGTGAGCATTAATCTCAAATAGTACGTCGCCAGTGCTTATGTCCCAAACATAGGCACGATCATCTTCACCGCCTGTGACAGCCCAATTTTGCTGAGGATGCAGACTGCAAGCGAATACGGGATCCTTGTGTTTGCGAAAAGTCAACGTTGCGTCATCCTTAATTGCAGCAATGCGTTCACGATCAAGTGCTTCATCTTCGTCCTCCTCGTCACCGTTCAAACCCAAGCGGCTTTCGAGCTGCGCCAGAGTTACTTCTTCCATTTCCAATTCTTCATCGTCATCGAAATGCGCATTTCCGTCAAGTTCTATTTCTTCTATAATTTCATCGTCCGCATCATCAAAGTCCGGTCGATGTGGCGGCGTGTTTTCGTGCATTTTGTTTACTTTGTAAAACTTTTATAAATATAAAATGCGTTGCTCTACAACAAACAAGAAAGAAAAACAATAGCGACTGCCGCTTGCGTTAACAATAATTACAATTATTTTAGTACAAAAAAAAACATCTTTTCTAGGCAACATATTAAAATTTTTTCTGTGCAATAGTTTTACGCCAAAAATAGGAAACTAATTTTTTGGAAAATCCTTTTTTATAATACCATGCTTAACAACGTGTTTTGACAGCACAGCTGTCAGCTGATGTGGATGGTGCTGCCAACTTGGCAGCTGAAAAATGATAAGTTGTGCAGCCCTGAGAATTTGGCGGTTACTTTTGAAAATAAGTATATAAAACAAAAGTAATAGTTTCGAGAACATTTAATTACAAATATAATTTAAACTTTAAAATAGACAACTTGTGTTTACAGCATATTTAATTTAAATGACTGCATTTATTTAGCTCTTGCGTTTTTAAGCTTGAGTTCTAACATTTCTAGTCGCTTTAGCATTTCGTCGATAGATGGCGTATCTGGCAAGTTGCACTTTTTTTTGCATTTTTCAAACTCGGCTTCGGCGTTTTTTAACTTACTATTTAGATTGTCTATAATATTTTGTAAGTGCTTAATGCGATCCATCATTTTCTGCGATAAGCTGCTTTCATTTTTTAACATGCCAACATATTCTGTTTCTAAAATACCAAGTTTTGGGTTTATTTCATTATAATTTTTTGCCTGCTGTAAGTTTTTTGGGAATTCCACGTCTAAATCGTTAATTCTTTGCTCTATGCGTTTGTTAATTTTATTTTCCGTGGCTTCACATTCCTCTATAGAACTCTTAGCTGCAGTAAAATTATCATTTGTTTTAACTTTAATAATTTGCAGCTGTTCCGTCTGTCTGTTTTGTAATTCGCTTTTATTATCTTGATTTTTGCGAAATATTTTTATTTCACTTTCCAAATCTTTAAGTAATTTAGCTAAAGAGCTTTTCTTTTGAGGATCCATATTGTTTTGATGCTGTCTTGCATTTTCTAAATGCGTTTCCAATTTTTTAAGTTTAGCAAATAATTCATTGATTAAAGTACTTAGTTTGGGTTGGTTATGCCTAAATTTGGTATAATCTTTATTATATAACAAATTCAACTGCTGCATATAAATAGTTAATTCCTCAATTATTTTCAAGCAGTAGCTCAAAGCACTGAAATCTGTGCTATTTGCAGTAATATCTGGCTTTACTGGTGTTTGCGAGTTTTTTTCAAATCCATGAAATGTTTCAACTAGTTCTTTTAATCTTTCATTGATTTTCTGCAATTTGTTCATTGCATCTTTAAATGGTTTATTAAAATTGTCCTCTGCTGCTTTAGATTTAAAGTCTTGTGCTTGATTGATTAACACATTGAGCTTCAGCTCCATTCCTGAAGTCTCATTACCCTCAGATACAGTATCTGGCTGCTGTTTGTGTTTCTTGCACAATTTGTCACATATAGTTTGCAACTTGTTAGTTTGTCTTTCTTCAATTTTAAATAACAAACTTGTATTTTGCATAATGTTATCAGCTCTGAAATTGTTTTCAAATACTTGTTGGAACATTGCTTCAATGGTATTATTATAATTATTATCAATTCGGTTCTGAAGAGTTGCAGCAATCTCGTTTAGAGCTTTGTCATGATTTCTACAACATTCCAGCTGTGCAGCATCTGTTGTAATGCTTTTATTATACAATTTCTCTAAATCATTATAATGCTGTAATTCTTTGAGGTACTGGGGTACTAAGCTCAGATACAATACATCTAAGGCTGGTTGAATGGAACCATTAAGTTTTGGAAGTTTATTGAGCTGTGTTTGAAATGTGAGCTGCAGATTTTGAAACTTTTCAGCCCACTGTGGGCAACAGTTGTTGTTAGAATTGTTTGGAATTTTGTTATGATTTAAGTATTCAAGCCGTTTTCTTATATTTTCAAAATCTAGCCACATGTTCCAAGTTGGATTTACTCGTTTAGTTGGCTTAATATTTCTAATTTGCATTATAGTGCCGATATTGTCGTTGATTACTTCGATTCTGTCTCTTACAGGTTCATAGAGGCAGCAATTATTTCCAGTGTATCTCTTTAATTTATCCAGTATATTCACAATTTTATTGTTGATGTGAATAAACTTTAAAGTTCTATTTACTTGTCCAAATACCCATCGCCCGGTTGTACTATATTTATTGCAACTCTTTGGGGTTGCTTCACTTGCAACTTCACGATCTTTAATTGCAACCGTAGGGATTTTAGTATTTTGTTCCGCAGGCGTCGTCAAATGTGACGAGGCATCAGTTAGATCTCCAAAGTCTTTGGTTCGGTTACATATAACAGTTTTTCTTATTTTGAAAACATTCCATAGATTTATTTTTATAGCTTTTCCCTCATCGAGTTCTTCTTTAGGCATAAATATTCCTTGGTTTAAAAATTGTTTTCTCACTTCCACTTCCCAACGTCGAATTTTCAGCCAAAATATTTTCTTTTTTTGTGGATTTAGATTCGGCGGAATACATTTAGCTTTTATAAAATCATTTTGCACGCCAGCTAAAAAGCTCGAAATATGCTCATTTAAGACCTCTGGGGGGTTAGCTATAGTGGGCTCTTCCTCATCTTCATAATCCATGGGAGCATCCCATATTAAGTGGCACACTAAAATTATTTTGATGCAATATTCATACAATTTTTCATGTTTAAGCTCGAACAATTGTTTTGATGCAAGTTTCTTTGAATTTTTCTCCAAATTTTCACGTTTTCCAATCCTTGCTTGGTTTATCGGATTATCTTTATAATCGTTAAATGCATTTCCCGATATTTCCAGTGCTAGGATCCACACCAGATTTTTGAAGTGCTTCTGCAAAGATAATCAAATTAAATATCTCTTGAACGATAACTTTAATAATATTAACCATCTTTTTCTGTATTTGGGGCAATGCAATCAAATAGGAACTACAACTGATTGTATTGCATATAGTATCGTATTGTATATAGTTGCAGTCAGTATCAAATGTCTGTATATACTATTCGCGCTCTTTAATTGATTTAGGCCACGCTGAATTCAATTACAAAGTGAAATAAATAATTTGAATCAATTTGCTCATTCCCCGACAGAGGGGTACTCTGCATCCGTTCCTAAAAAAAAAAGAATTACCTTTGTCAGTTCTTTGAGCAATTGTTTTGAGAGATTGTTCAAGTACACTGAACCAAATTTTGAACGGATGTCTACCACAGTTTGTGCGTAGATCATGATATTCTCTTTCGGGGGATTGTGTCTTTTTATACCCCTGCAAATGTATATAAAGTACTTATATATATTCTTGATCAGCATGAACACAGCCGAGTCGAGATATCCAAACCTGTCTGTCCAACTGTCTTAAAAACTGAGAAACATGCACATTATAGTCAGGCAGATGCAACCTTTCGATTCATGTTGATAACTTACCCCGTTCCCTGTAGGAGTATTTCGCGGCTAACATAGTATACACTTTAAAAGCTTTCAGGCTCAAAGATATTTTTAAGAACATTTTTAAAATCAAAGCAAAACTTCAAAACTCATCTGGAAATCGCGTTTAGAGCAAGTGCTCTCCAAAGCTACTCGAGCTCTGTGGGCTTGTAGGAAATTTTTCGGCAGCACATGGGGCTTAAGCCCTAATATTGTAGTGTGGATATACCGTATGATGGTACGGCCTATCGTCCCATATGCAGCCCTTGTGTGGTGGCCCAAAACGCACCAAAATGTGGCCATTAAGAAGTGCAGCAAGCTTCAAAGATTAGTATGCCTATCTCTCTCGGGAGCTATGCGTACCTGTCCAACAGCTGTCATGGAGTCAGTCCTTGGACTTACACCACTGCACATTTTCATTAAAAAGTCAGCCAACCAGAGTCTACAACGATCCAGATCACATCTGGACTCTTCGCAAGTGACACTGGACATGCCGCACTTATAAATTCCCTTCCTGATGTATCGATCTGCTATTTCAGATCTTTATGATCACGTAATTATTTCACAACAAGAAATTTAGATCTTTTTTCCCAAGTCGAGAGACTTGTTCTGAAGGCAGCCCCTGTGGAAACCTCCGGTGGCAACTATGGTTCACGGATGGGGCCAAACTGAACAGGGTGTAGATATTGGAGTTGCTAGACCTAACAACAGAATCTCTTTTGCAATGGGTATCTGGCCAAGCGTCTTTTAAGCAAAGATTCATGCCATAAAGATCTGCACCCACAGTATCTTTCACAAGGGAACTAGGGGAGTAAACATTTCCATTTATTCAGATAGCCAAGGTGCTATAACGGCACTATCATCATGGAGCAGCTCCTTCAGGATGGTTAACGAATGGCATTATTACCTCAAACTCCAGTCTTCTCTAAACAGAGTCGTGCTATGTTGGGTACCTGAACACTCAGCAGTGGATGGAAACGCAATCGCTGATGATCTAGCACGACAGGGTACCTCCACCCCGACTACATCTCCTGCGCCTTTCTGTGGTATTGGTAAGCAAATGGGTTGCAGGAGAACATAGGAGATACTGGCTCTCCTTACCAGGGCTGCGACAAGCAAAAGCGCTTCTCAAACTTCTGGATATGATGGGCACCACACTATCAGATACCATCTACAGAAAATGGGCCTGAGGATTCTTCAGAGTGAAGACCCTGTTTCGAAGACGATGAAGCCACCAGATATAATCTCTGTCATTGTCAAGCGTTGGTGTGGGACGGAGCCTGTCACAGGGGAAAGGAACGAATCAATCCTTTCCAGCTTTCCAGAAAGCGGAAAGTCTTTTGCATTAATTTATTTTGCACTTTGTGAGGAACCCATGCGGGGAAAAAAAAAAATATACTTATATATAAAAAAGCATTAACAGCAGCCTTAAATATTTAAAGTAAATAAAAAAGATATTGGTAGCTACAAAACAAGTGGATGGATGTATGCTGCATCCCAACCTTTTACCCCGCATTTGTGTAAACTATTTGGTTCCAGATATTTAAATACTAACAAAAGACGATGGAGTTTGACCTCAACGCATAGAAATAAAGATCTATAGAATGACCCGAGCCCAATCGTAAGAGAAGCACTGATAAACATGCCATGCACCAAGCGTAAGTATATGGAAAATGTGTGTTCAGTAAATACATATGTATTCTTTGAAATTTTGGTTTTTACGACTGGCATTCATTTTCCCCACGTTTGTGTTTACGGTCTATGTGTTGTACATATGTACTTACATGATAAGAGTATCTATACACATATACACATAATATGTGCCCACAAGATACAAACATACAGCTCTTAAAGTATGTAGATACATACGCACATTTTCGAAGCTAGAGTTTTGTATAAATTGTTGGAAACGGAGTCAAGTTAGTCAGTTCTCAGTGAATGATGGTTACAAGAGCACATTAAGATTGGATCGCTGTTCAGAGATGATCAGTTTACGGCTAGTCCTTCCAATGGCTTGGTGGATTATGGATTATTAAATTTCAGTTCAAAGGATTGACGGAATGAAAGCAGCTTTAAGGCGCTCCCAGCGCATTATTTAAATGTTATGGTTGATGAATAGCTTTAAAGTCGTCCTTGCGACAAAAGAGTCGGGCGTGAAAAAGTGCAATTCTTGATGGGCTGAACTTCTAATGGGAGCATTAAAAGGCCCGGAGACTTTTCGGACACTATGCACAATATAATTGGAAAATGTTCGTGGACCCCTTGCTGTGATTCGATTAGAATTAATTATTAATTAAAGTACTTTAATTATATAAGTTTAAGAAATTTGTTATGTGTTAAGCATAATTGTAATAATCTTTGGCAACAAAATTAAAAGGTCTTCCATTAAAGCAAATGATTTAAAATGTTATTTATTTGAAAATATATACTTACTATTTAAAACTTTTCCAATCTCTTGCAAAATATATTACAAAATCAGAGTCGAAATTTATAAATTGCTGACTACGTAAAAATAATAGCAACAAACCCAATTGAAGAAAAACAAAACATTTTCATGGAAATTTTTTCATTATTTTTATTTGTATAAACTTGGTTACAATTTTAGATTCCTTTTGTAAAAAAAAAAGAATAAATTGTTTTAAACCATTACCAGCACCCCCGTTGGCTTTAACATTTTAATATTTGTATAAAATGTCAAGCCCCTCCCAAAGCATCCTGTAGCTGTCTAAAGTCGAAGTATCCAAACTCTAGATTGCCATCTGGATGTATTGGTCCCCAATCAGCTGACTGATAGTTTTTTGTTTCCCACGTAGCTTACGATATTTAGCTATTGCAGCGTTCAAGCTTGAGCCCAGCGGTCGAGAAAGTTCCACTCGATGTCATACGGCTGAATAACTTGGCGTTGTACGGATGTCCAGAAAAAAGTGCCCTCATTGGTGCGGGCAAAGTGCACTGGCACATGGTACTGCTCACGATCCATAGTCTTTAATTGGGCTGTTCCGTTGTCACCATACATAATAATTGCATCGCCTTCAACACATTGTTGAATCTCGTCGATAAGTTGGTTTTCCAGTTGCTCATTCGCCAAATTATCCATATCGTTGTGAAGCCATTCGAACTCTGCTTCCTTCTCCTCCGATGCTATATAGGAGCTGCGTTTCTGCTCTCGCCTTTTCAACTTAAAGACGTGCGCCAGAATTGGTTTCAAAATATTCTGCAGGCGTCGCGTTGGCGATACTTTCGATTTGTACATTCTGGATGTAATATTCCTTTTGTTAGAAATTATTTGATTGCTCAAATTCTTTGCCATAGCACTCATTGAAAATTTGGATCATTTTAAAAAAATTGCTCTGATTTGGTTTACGCTGCTATCTCGTGTCTTGTGTCCTGTCGTGGCAACAGTCTTATCGTGTGTGAGTCGCTGCTGAGCGCATCCTCGCTATTTATGTGTTCGGTCGTTTTCATTGCTGCAGAGAGAAAAAGAGAGCACAGTTCAGATCGGCCAATCACAGTATACAAAACGTTGCAGGTGCTGTACCAAAACTTTCGCACGCTCGAAAACTGGTATAGAACAAAAGGATAAATGCAAAGGGAAATTACGTTCTGCAGGTACAAATAAAGTGTTGAGCGTGGGAAACTCTTATCCATGGTTTAACAACATCACAAATAAGAGAAAGGAGCTGAACCATTAATACAATACCTGCGTCAGATTGTCCTGTTGCCCTGCTTAGCGTGGGAATCAGTTGTTTTTCCTATTTAATTGGAAGTGTTGAATTCTAATTGGATAATAGGACCTCTTTACTTTTTACTAGTAGCTAATACGACACCGGGACGTATAAATGTATGTACTACACGCGGTTGGTGGGAGGTAGGATTTTAAATCCAAATCAGTTATCTGCTTGATATCTGGGCTTCTGAATGCGTCAATCATAAAGTTTCTTGGTATCCTGTTTTCCTACTTTTATTTCGATGTCTTTTGATTCTTATTTGGTCGCGTCGACACAAAATAAGAAAAAGGGTGAGGAAAAAATCAGAACAAAACTTGCTCTTATATAACAGGTTTTTTTTCTCTCATACAACAGGTTTTGAGAAATATGGTAGTAAGATGTATCTTTAGTAAATGTGATATACTTGTGCACTCGTTTGTAAGGTTTCTTTTGTCTTGTTAAGATCATTTTATTTTTAAAGCTTATTGGGATAGGTTCTCTTGAGGAACATCGAGCACATGTTTGGTTTCCATAAGTCAACTCAAATAAATACACATTAGGATTTGTTTAGTTTTTCAGTGTTTATTGATAACCATAAAATCTTATAAATAATATCTACTTAAGAAGTGTAAAATATATTAAAGCTCGTAATTGTAAAGCTTTTTGAATTAGTATGTAGAGGTCTACCCTGAACATTGTGTTCGATCACATCTTGCCTATATGTAACTTCTTCCAGGTCATCATTGTGAGAACTCTGATTCTCCTCGAAGCTTCCAATACCTATGCGCAACCCGTGTATATACTAGTGTATAGCATCTTTGCAGTTTTTGGCATTTCAAGAGATTGCAAGTATCTTTAATTGTCCCCTTGATTATTTTGCTGGGATTTTGTTTTTTATATGTTTTTACGCTGTTCGAAGCATTTAAAAGAGATTCGTTGACCATTTCAATATTTCTGTTCTGTTGCGTCTGCACTGTGCAACGATCGTTTTGGGTTTGATGCTTCGTTTGCAGCATCTCTTTGAATTTATACACATCCAAATGTATCATCCCCTTTAGTGGTAAATTCAGTTAACCAATCGTCAGGCAGAAAAACGGCAGGTGTTTCAGGTGTGCGAGTAACGAAATTCCAAACTCGGATTGGAGTTCAGGTAACCGAACCGAACGTTTCTCTTTGAGTGCACGTGTGCAAAGATAGCCGTTAAATTTTGTTTACCTGTAGACGTTGCATGGGTAAATAAATAAATCTCTGACCGCTTCATGGGAGTGTAAAGGTTTTTCCATAAATTTCTTGCTCGGTTGTTTGTGCCGCACATACAAATATGCCGTCATCCTTTTTAATGCTGACACAGTAATTTGAGTGGATTCAAAATACTCGTAGTGCCACGGCCAGCTCTTCTAAAAAAATTAATACTTGTACACTGACAGCACTGATATAAAGATGGCTTACCCTCGTTAAACATATGTTGTCTCAAAAGTGTACAGCCTTTTTGCTAACCTGTTATGATCCTTTGTATACTCTGTAACATTAAATAATTGAAATGGTATAGTTTTCACAATGCTTGCCTGCTATATGCTGGGGTTTGATCCATGCGTGTCCAGTTAATAAATTGCTTGGACATTAGGGAATTTATGATAAAGGACCTGGCATACATATATGTGTATATGGTGATGAATTTTTATTTCTGCTTTACCGTTTACAGATACTTTTACCGGCCTATAAACACGAGGGAAGTGGTCGAAAACGCGTGATTGCGAAGAGATAGTTTATAGATACATAGATCACATATCAAGAGTCACTAAATTTGATATATAGGCTATAAGGACTAAACACCATGTCGATCGATACACTGCCGGTGTAGTCGATTTATTTTGCATTCTCCAACACTTTATAACTTAATAACTTTGTTCTTAAATGCCGCACTTTATAGTCGGGCACGGACGAATTTGAGATACTCTGTACCATCACAAAACAATTTAAATCGATAAAATTTGATGTACCGCTTGGGAACAAAAATAATGTTTATTCTTTGGTTGCAACAAATGAATGACTCCTCTAAAACTGTTAGTTTTACGAAGTGCTGCGTAATACCCCTATGGGAGCTATGCAATATACCCCGATATCGAAAAAATTAAATAAACGTGCTTCCAGTGCTCCAGTTACCGACTCATAGATTTAGGCATTCATACAGACGGATAGGCCCGACGAGAGGGGGGATTCCCTCCGGGCCCGGTGTAACTGTCGAACTTACAGAACACAATGATTCAAGCTAAAGGTGTAATTGAGGGGCCGGTTTTTTTTAAATGGCATTCGCTCTACTCCTGCGCATTGGGATTGTGAGAAGAAGAAAGTTGTGGCTATGATAAGGCATACATTTGTTAGTACAGGGTATTTTAAAGTCGTGACGGACCTACTATAACATTCATGTATGATATTGAAATAACATTATGGTAATAAAGAAATGTACAGAGAATATTATGGTCCGAATGATCTGCATTGAATAAAGAAGACGCTGGCGAAAATGGTTACAGGGTATCGTATAGTCGAGTTTTTACTTTGTGTGTACTCATAATCTGATAAGATCTTTCATTTCCTAATTCAGTTTTTGTTGAAGGAAACACCTCAAGAAATAACTGGTAATTATAATTTGGAATGCATTTTTTTTTTGTTTTATTAATGTCTTCTTTATTCCACCCAAAATCTCCTATAGCCCACCCATTTTTTATGTTTGGAAACCGAAATTGTCCTTGGTTTCCAGACCTGGAGAGTATGTTGGATCGAACAGCAATTGGTAGGCCAATTCATGAAATTTTGCCATATTGAAGATATTTACGCTTGAGATCGAACGATTTCGGGCGTTATGTAGGCTTTTGTGGTACATGCTCGTTTAGTGTCACTTGTGTTCTCTCAGTATATCACTTTTTTACCATTGAAATTGATGGATCAGAATTGAGCATTTCCTTGCATTCAACTCGCGTAATTACTTACTTGAATTCTCGCGTCGACTCCCGTACGGACTTCAAAATTGATTTCGAGACTTATCCACTTAAATATACCTTGCATTTCTCCTCATATCCGAATTGTTACTTGGACTCACAATGTTTGATTCTTGCCGTCGTGAGATGTATGTTTTTTGAGATTTCTGAAATCTTTATAAACCCTTTTGTCTATGGGCAACATTGATTTAAAGCACAAAAAAAAAACAGACATGTATTGTTTTTGGTAGTACCACACTGATTTTTTTTGTTGATGTATTTATATATATGTAGATACTACAAAGTAAAGTACATACTATGTATATATATTTAGAAAAAGTGAAGTGAATTATTGTTTAAAAACTATATCCCAAATGGGACTTTTTTTTATATGAAGGTTTGTCATTCCGTGCGAAATTTTTCATACTGCGTGTGGGCCTTAAGACTTAAAACAAACATGGATTTTTGTCAACAAGCCAACTAATTATTTTGAAAAACTGTTGCATACTTTTAGTGCTAAGTTTTTGTACACTTTATTTTTAAAATCTTGATGATCCTAGTCAGTACATTAGAACAAAGTTATTAAATAACTGTATTGTTATCAGTCCTTGACCCCTGTGCAAATTTTCAAGATTATCAGAATTCTTGAAATTGGTGAAAATTAAGCTGAAAGATTTTTACAGGTCATAAAAGCATGTTGAAAAAAATCCAATTGGAAGTTTCTTAGAAGGACTATGCAGAATTAAAATATTTTTTCGAGAAAAAACGTAAAGGGTATTAAACTGTCGGGCACCGTCTCGACTGTATCACATTTTTTTGTTCATACGGACAACCGAGGAGACAAACATGGCTATTATCGACTCGGCTGTTTATGCCGATCAAGAATATATATATAGTATATATATACTTTACTGGTTCTGCCATGCCTTCATTTGGCCGTTACAGTATGCAAATTCGGCGTCTGGATTTGTAGTTATTTGCAAGGGCATAGCCGCGTTGTTGCAAGGGGTCGTAGAAAAGTCAGTAGAAAAGTCATATTAATATTGTGGGGTGTACCTCCTATGCACACAACAACATTCATATTGATAGACCCTAGTCACGTTGTTGATGAGCCCTTTAGCGTTTGGTAAATTATGGCCTACTTGGGGGTCTTGAGTTGTCAAAGCAAAGCGCCGTTGTGGCCTTTTCTCATGTCTGGTGTCGGCTTAAGGCTTCATTGTTGTTTCAAATGAAAAATGAGAGGTCATCGATCCGTCTTGGTGCTGGAAACTCTGGTTTTGAGTTTTCGTTGTTTTGATAACGTATCGATATATTTATTACATGTCCGTATGTGTGTATATATTCGAGGGACTGAATCACGCTAAAACACTTATGTAGACATTATGCTAATGCAATTTAAAAGATTTTGAACTAAATTTTCTAAAAAAAAAGAATCATAAGATTTTTACTTAAAGAAAATATTTGTTTTTATTTTTATTTTAAGGCTAAACTTATAAGTAATTTTTTATATGGAAGACAATGATTGCTTATACTACTTTGACCTAACAAACAAACATGGAAGACAATGATTCTCTTAACAACTATAAACCTAATTCTAGACATTTACATATCTTAATAATTACAAAATCACAATTGTTTACAAATTCGGCACGATGATTTTGATAAAATACGTATTTGCTATCATACTAAAAGTGAATATTATTTTATATAGATTCCAATTACTCTATTATCACCCTGAAATTGCGGTACATGCATAGTTGATCCCTTTTCTCGAAAGATTCCAGATAAAGAGAATCTAGCACTTAAAGCTGGTTAGTCTTATGGTTGCCAAAACTCGGCGCCGTAGTCCATTGAGGTGCGATGGATCAATGAATGAAATTTAGGCCTGAACCCAACGATCAAACTGTTCACGCATTTGCAGCTCTTGCTCCCGCTGACGTGTGCTTTCCATGGAGGTCCAGAAAAACGTGCCACTAGTAGTACGTGCAAAATGCACCGGTATGAAAGTCTGCTTTGGATGCACAGGCACGATGTGATGCATTTGACCTTGCTGCACAATCATGGCAACATTGCTGGGACATTGACGCAAATCGTTGTATAGGCGTTGTTCCAGTTGCTCATTGGCAGTGTTGTCGCAATTGGCCTCTGGATCTTTGCGCATGTCCTCCAACGATGAATTGATGTCATTTTGCTTTTGGACCTCGCTCAAAGTCTTGCGCATCAGTTGTTTCTTCTTGATCAGACGAAGCAGTGGTTTGACGAGTTTCTTCAAGCTAAGCATAGCCATGGTATGTTGATCTGATTTCTGCTGCATCATATTAAAGCTGCTCTCGAACTTATATTCCCGTTTAAGAAACGACATGGTATTAGAATATGTGTATGGTATATATATTTTTTTTTTTCGTATTTTTCAATAGACTTGTTGCCACTGCACGTGTTGAAACTGTTCTGCTCTCATAGTTGTGCAAGCGCGGGTTTTATACTGTTCCCTCTCAGGGAGCGGCTCAAGCCGGTTTCGTCAAGATTTGTGCGTCAGCCAATGAGAGTTCCCACTGCTGGCAGGTGGTTGAGGCTCTTTAGTAAGTGAGTATGCAACAAGGGTGGTAGTTTACTCTCTCGTTGGAGAGCAATGAATGTTTTGTTTCACCAAATCAGTGTCTGTGTGTGTTTTTCCGTCTTTGTCGCTGCGCAACGAAAATTCCCTTAATCCCTACAGAAATTCCAGAGTTTATTTAGTTGAGGGACAAGTCGTTACCTGTTCCAAAATTCAAAAATATCAAGCACTGTGCGCAAGGCAATTTCAAAATTCGATACGCCGCTCCCAAAAAGGCAAAGGTTGAGTACAAACAAAGAAATCCTACAATCCGTATCTCTGGAATAATCTCTCGGCTGGAGAAGCCCAACTTGTCTCATTCAAACAACACTTAAATCAAATATTTCTTTGTCAACGCGAAGGTAGGCAAATAAAGTAACGTATTTTCCATGTTCTAGGTTCCAGAGTTAGTTTGCGTTTCGAAGGTCAGTCAATTTCTATTAATACTTAGTTTGGGATATGCAAGCAGGTACTTTGTTTGTCATCGTCGGGTATCTTGAATGGTGCGTTAAAAATTGAATATGAGGCAGTGCAACAGTGTGGCAGACAGTTTTTTTTTTTTTTTGTATATTATGCTAAGGATTTACTGGAATTTTGCGGCACATCATTTGTGTACATAACAAACTGTTTCTTGATTCCTGTTGGTTATTTGAGAGACTCTATGCATAAAAATGCTACAAGGGGTTGCTCTATGGACGTCAGAATTATTATGTTGTTTTGGATTACAAGAAGCGAAATAGATTCCCGCCAAATATGAATATGAGATTTGATAAGCGTTTTTACAACTATTTCAAAATTAGTTTAGTATCTGACGTTTTTGCCTTGTATGAAATATTCGCGGCTTACACCCACACTAAAAAGACCATAGACTCGAATCTCGGCACATTTACGCACTGGGAATCTTATATAATATTGAACAACCTCTCTCCCAACAACCTAACCTAGCAAACTAGGTTTCTTCTATACGATTATGCCTCCTCATCGATAATAAACTTGGCACTGATAATTACCAGCGATTTCTATTATAACTTGCAGCCAGGCCCGATGAGTGGGGAGGGGGAAGGGGGGACTCCCCCGGGCCCGGAGATTTCTCAGGGGCCCGGTGTAATTACTGTCGTACTGACGTGATTCAATAATAGAGGTAATAGTAATAGAGGGGCCGGTACATATTTCCCCCGGGCCCGGATTTTCTCTCTACGGCCCTGCTTGCAGCCATAGGGTGGGGACTGCAAGAACTAGAGAAGAGGTGAGGTCTGTCAATTCCAGTCGACACTTTAGCTTATAGGATAATTTTGATGCCAACGTCCCCACTATAAAAGCCACGAGGACAAAATTTGATGTTAAGAACAAATGGTATGCTATAAACTACTTAATTAGATAAAAACTTTATGCTACATAAAAATTTAGAGAAGGGGATGCCGGAGATGTAAGAAATTGATAAAGACAGGTCCGTTCGTCTGTATAAATGCCTATATCTTGGAGATTATGTGAAGGCTTGTAATTTTTATTATACCTTTATGGTACGAAGGGATGGAGACATCGGAGAACCCCCAAAGTTGCCTAAAGTATTATCAGGGTGACTAGAGAAGTCGATATGCCCATGTCCGTCTGACCGTCTGTCTGTCTGTATAAACGCCTAGATCTCAGAGATGGTAAGACCTACCTACAGCAACAAAATTTTCAGATTAGATGCGTTATTATGTCAGTGGAGTCAAGTTTATTTTATACTTTTGATATCGTAAATATATTATACATAAGGGTGTTTAAGAGGACCTCGAAAAAATACAAAAAGTTTTAGATGGGTAGCTCGTCTGTATATGAAGATAACCAAATTTTGCACTAGGAAGTTTTTAGAATTCCCAATCACTGTACAAAATTTGATCAAAATCATTTAACTATGTGTATCATATTGCTCCCATAGGATAGATCGGTCAAAAAAACGTTTTTTGCACAAAATTCATTGTGTTTCGTTTGTATGTGAAGATATCGTAATCAATTTGGCAGTCGAAAGTTGTTTTAGAAGTCCCAACCCCTGTACCATATTTGTTCAAATTCGTTTTCTAGAGCATGGTTGATTATATTTTAAAAATACATAAATTTTTTGTATTTTCTTTACTTTTTTATATACCTAAATATTTTCGCTAAAAATAAGAAGCTTTTCTTTGCATAAAGCTTAATAAATAATAGATAATGTGCCCAGAACGTTAATATAGCACAAGAGAAGTTTTATCCATCTAATGACCAAGATAAATTGATAACGAAAAGTTACTTTGGCCAGCTAAAGACCAGCTAAGAGTATGGAGTTGAAATTTATTGTAAATATAATTCCACAGTATATCAGATCATGAGATGACCGATAGTAAGTATATTAAGTATTTTAGTGGCAAAAGAACATAATATGGTATTACAGGAAGTTCAGTTGCAAAAACTTCATTAACATTTAATATTTTTAAAGATTCGAGTATTTTTATTTTTAACTATGAATCTTATGAAATTGAACAAAACTGTTTTGTTATACATGGATTGTTGTGAGTGCCCCTTGTACAGTTCCAAATGCATTACAACAAGGATACTCGCCTTCACTTTGCACTTTACAATCGTATACATAAAAAATTGTGGGGATTATTGCTTATCTGGGAATATTAACGACCCATCAATGTCCATGACGTGCTAACCTTAGGTTCGATTGCCGCCGCAGTTTTAATAGGTTGCATAGGGTTTGGGTTATTTTACGTCTTCCACTTCATCCCTTTTCTCTTATTGAATCTATCCCTATTATATGAGTGTGCAACAATTTTCTTTTCTACCTGCTACTTGTAAGTTTTCCCTTGCACGTGTGCGATTTGGTGCAGCAAAAGTAAACAATGTAAACGGACATACAATTAGATACTTTGGATTTGGGACAGGATCCTAAATTTTAACGGAAAATAAAAAATGTATTTGCCCAGCACATGATGGCTGACCTAAAGGGCTCTTCATGGGCATTAAAATAAAGTAACGTATTTTTCAAACGAATTGTTAAGAATTCCAATTAAATCTCTTAGTAGTTCAATCCGTAGGGGATGCACTTACTGACATATCAGCATCTAAATAATTTATTGTACTCTTTCGGTATTCAAAAATTGTTAAAAACGCACATATCTTTTAAATTTTAATAAATATATTCTTTTAAGGTGTAAACGTATTTCAGGTTGTTCACAGTCTCCTAATATTGGGGATACATATTAGATGGAAGGATGCTTACGCATGCGTGTTTATTCGAATAGTTGTTTACCGGCACTTTTAAGGATTAGGTGTTTCTCTTGGTGATTTGATCCTCCATAAAATCTTTTTTAAAGTCTAGCAAATATTTATAATAGATACAAGTTTATTTATTTTTGACTACATTGCTTAAAGTCTGCTACTTAGCCGAATAACAAATATTCTACAACCGAAGGCAGACAATGTGTGTGTTTTGCTGGCGCCAGTTTCTTACAATTTATTTACTTTTAACAACACACCGACTTAAGGATACGCCTTGATGTGCACAGGTAAATTCCTACAGCGAGCAAGTGCTACCTGCTATCCCGAAGATAATGTATTTCCTTTTGAAACGGTTGTCTGCTGCCGTAACTGGGTTAACATTTACTTGTGATCTCCGCTTACTGAGGCTAATATTGTTTTCGCCAAGATTTTTTAACATTCCTGGAAGGGGGATGACTAATAGTTTTGACTTGTACGAGGGCAGATTAAAAGGTATGAGGCGTACGTTTGAAAGCAATTTCTTTCCACGAAGCCAATTTCTCAAGTAATACTTAAGATACTTGTCGTATATGTTATGAAAAACTATTTCTGTACCATAAGCGGCATGAATTGCTTTAAAAACGCCTTGGTATCGACTGCTTCGCTTGGATTTGGTCTTTGGAGTGTTGTGATGCATTTTAGTTTGTCCACAGCTACAAAAATTTGTTTTCAACGCTTCCTTCGTTATACAATGAGAAATCATGACCCATCTCTCTCGACTCCCCCCAAAGCAGTTGACTTAAGCTTTGAAGAAAGAAAGTTAGATAGTAGTTTTTTGGCTAGGGAAATTATTTTTTATCCTTTCCTCGTGTTCTGTTGCACAGTTTCTTATTTATCGCCTCATTTAAAGTCTCATACGCAGAATATCGCATTTGTGATTTTTTTTTATATCAAGTTTTGTCATTCCGTGCGAAATTTTTCATTCTGCGTATGACCCTTTAGTCAAGGTTCTTTGTCAATCGAATTTTCGATAAACTGTATACCAAGTGACGTTGGACGTTAGACATTGGTATTTACATTATATTTACAAGTTGTCCCAAAAAACAATATCATTGTGGTGTAAATCCGGTATGTAACGTTTTTAATGGGTTTTGCGGCGAATCCAATAATGTCAGTACGATCACATGATCGAAGCTGGAGTGCCCCAAGGCAATGTTCTCGGGTCAGTCCTCTACCTCCTGTATACGGCAGACATCCCCACCGACTACCAGCTAACAACCTCTACGTTTGCTGATGATACCGCGATTCTTAGTCGCTCCAGATGCCCAGCAAAGGCAACAGCTCAACTGGCGGCTTACTTGGTAAAAGCACATAGAAGCCAAAAATACGCATCTGAAACTCAAGCCTTCACTGGCCAATAAACGCTCCCTTTCCCTTTAGCCTGGTCTATAAAGTCCTTCTGTATAACTTCGTGCTACAATCAATCTTATGGTTCCGAGTTATGGGACAACGCAAGCAGATCCAATATTGATATAATGAAGCGAGCACAGTCAATAATTCTAAGATTAATCACAGGGGCACCGTGGCATTTCCGGAACAAGGAAATTCACTGAGAACTGCCTATCAATCTTGTAAAAGAGGAGATCTCAGAAAAACAGCAAAAACATCAAATCAAGCCCGCCTCACATACAAACCCACTGGCTAGATCTTTGTTCCGAGTTTGCAGCCACAATCGACTGCAGCGCATCGACCATCCAGTCCAGCGCCATCTTTTTTAGGGCCCGTTAATATAAATGCAATTTAATAATTAATTGTAAATTAAATAAGAATAAGATTTGAAGTTTTTTCGAGATCCCCAGTACTATACCGATTTTTAACAAAATCGGTTGACTATATCAAATAGCTTTCACAGGACCGATCGGTCAAAAACCCGTTTTTTGTGCAAACTTCGTTCTGTTTCGTTTGTTAACGAAGATATCGTAACCAAATTTAATATTTGGAAGTTTTTTGAATTCCCCAGCACTGAAAGTCTTTTAGAGTTTCCCAGCACTGTACCGAATTTCATCAAAATCGGTTGACTAGTACCGATCGAACAAAAAAAAGTTTTTAGGGCATAACTGGTTTGTTTATAAAGATATCGAAAGCAAATTTGGCATTCGAAAGTCTTTTAGAGTTTCCCAGCAAATTTGATCAAAGTCGGTTGACATAGCTCCAGTAGGAACGATCGTTCAAAAAAACGTGTTTGGTGCAAAATTCGTCTCTTTTTTGTTTGTTTTTAAAAATATCGTTACCAAATTTTGCAAAAGAAATATCTTTTGGAGTTCGTAAGCAATATATCGTATTTGATTGCAATGTGGTGGTACAGAGTATCCCAAAGTCGTCCGCGCCCGACTTTACCGTACGCCATCTTTAAAATTTGCGATTATAATGCAATTAGTCGGTTCCAGTTGCAAAATGTTTTTTCAGCTCAATTTACACTATGGTTAACGAATTTAAAATTTTATTAGTTACAAATGTTAAACGAATCATTTCTCTACCCGTTGATGTAAGAAATTTAAATTTTTTTAACTAAAAGTCTTTTTTTATCGGCTGGAACTGCTATAAAAGTGATAAGCTAAATACATTGTTGTGTTCCATGGAGATTGCATATCTTAAGAACTACTTTGGGTTTAAAAGGCGTTCCCAACATATGAGATATTTAAGTGTTTAATGTACACACATACACACACGGCTTAGTTTACAACGTTGATTAGTACAGATTATGGTGGCATGGCAAACATGTGTCCTTTGGTCATGGTAATTGTTATAAAATTGGTTTGTGTTCCATTTGAAATAACTCAGCAAAGAACCCGATTGCAATAACTCCTATGCTCAGTATATGTATATGTATGTAAATATAAATATATACATACATACTATGTACAATATGTTTATCGGTATCACATTTAATGCAGGGGCGTCATATTTCAAATGCTATTCTTGAGATACACCACTCGTGTTAAAAACTGCACTTGACTATTAAAATTCAAAACGGAGATTGTTAAAAATAACAGCGGCCTCAACACTATATATGTACATGCATATGTACATATGGAGTTGTACATACATACATACATACATTTGTTTGTACATACATATGTAAATGTATATGTAGTTGCGGGACGCCGTTGAAACCTAATCTCTACAAGTGCAAATCTCGTCCACAGTGCGTTGCCTAAGTCTTTCCATTTTCATGGGCTAATTGATGGTTATCAGTTAGGGTGAGGTTCTACTTTACTGAATAGAAACTCAAACACTGCTTGTTTTCTAAAGCAATGGTGTTTGAAGGTCAACAGACATGCATAAACATGTCTTCGATGAGAAATGCTAAGCCGAGAATCTCTAGCCTAGTGCCTTTGTGAACACGTGTGCAACCAGTCCCTTGTTTTTTTTGTTCACTCTCTGATCCTCATTTGGTCCCCTGCCGCGCTGGGTTAAATTTTTTTGGTTTCATTGTTTCGGTTTAGGACGATTCCATGAATTTGTATTCGTATGTGTGTGTTCGTTTTTTTTTTTTTTTTTGTAAAAAATTGAAAATTGGAAATTTTATATACCATGTACACAGCAAACACATACAAGGCCCAATAAATATTGATGACATTGTCTAACGATTGATGATAGTCATGGTGTAAATTGTTAACACTGCTTCGATGTCTGACGCTGGTTTCCAGCGGCCTTATGGTTAGGGGATATATTGCGGGCGTTCCTAACGCCCCAAACTAGAAATCAAAAGAGAATGATTTTGAATTAGTTTTCATTTGGATGGTATTTGATTTTATAGTAGACATTTCAAGCTGTTAGAATTTCTTGTTAATGAGCCACTAAAAAGAACCCAATTATCTGTATTGCCTGGAGGTTGGCTTGTCCCGCTCTTGGTAAAATTGTGTACCCAAGATAATTTCATATTTGGGTTAATACATAACATGTTTATGTTTTTAGCAGGGATTGGACGGTATCATTAATATATGCTTACAATTTAAAAATTAATTAGATATAGGCAAATTGTCAAAAAAATTGTATTTATTGATTTGACATAGATAATTTATTTTTAGAATAAGGCTTTTGTCTTCAACCACTTAGGCTGCATACAAGTCCTTTAGGGATTTAATTGTATTAAGGGTGACTCACTAAATCTGAATCTTTGTTGTGAAACGCAGACGAGGACAACAGTTCCTTGTTTATTTCACGTGAGTCTCCATACCGATTTTTGTAGCTCCAGCTTTTTAATTAGTAAGTTACAAAATTTTCGAAGTGTATGGGGGATGGGATCTTTTATTGACACATTTTTGCCAACATGCATATTTTGAAGTTTTATACGCTTATAACGTAGCCACACAAAAAAAAGTCTCGTAATCTGGGGACATGTTGTCTTACGTATTTGTATGCGCTGAATCCCAATCCGTTAAGGCCTATATCCCAAATGGGATATCCCACATTGGTTTTTTTTTTATATGAAGTTTTGTCATTCCGTGCGAAATTTTTCATCCTGCGTATAGGCCTTTAACAGAATACGGGTCTAGGTTGTATCCTAAATTCAAAAAACTCCACAACTTTTTTTCGATTGTTGTTTTTTTTAATATTTTTTTTTGGATTGCTGAATCCGAATATGAGCTCCGAAAAACTCCAGCACGTTAGGTTTCAATCCATTAAAACAGGTTTCTATTACATTCAACCCAAAACACCCATTTTTATGGGGTTCTTTGAGGTTATGCCAGAACCCTGGCTTCTTATGGGTTTTTTAAACTGAAAACCCATTTTTTTTTTTTTTTTTGCGTAGCTGTATTTTAACATAATCTCGGAAAACCCCATAAAGAATATTTTTCGAGCGAACCTTTAAACATTAAAAAATCATGACATGACCTCTAGATCCGAAAGTGTTTTTTTTTGACAACTACTACAGTAAACGAAGAGTTTCAGGGATCGTTAGGGACCTTGTTCTAACTCCAAAACCGAGTTTTTTTATTTGGTGGTAGGGGGCGCGACACCTCCCCCTGGCAATATATGTTGGTACGGTTTTTGCATGATATCCTATTTTCTATTAAACGTAGAGTCATGATTTAAAGGTCGCTCACAAACGCCGATTTTCATCATTTTTATATACAAAATGCAATTAACTGTGAAGCAGGGGACAAAGCAGAGGCCTGCTTGCTTCGTCGACTGCTTGCTTTGGTGCCGCGCACGTAGGCAGCGTGGTACAAAGTGGCGCTTATGAGCAACCTTTTTGTTCGATTGCTCGAAGTCTTTTTACCGTGGAAAAGCGATGGATGACTTCTTTTTATAGAAAATTTCAATTATATAAAAAATATATGTGTTAAATTTCCGAAAAAATCTAACTGTTTTGAGACACAATTTGCAAATTATTCGACTTAGAAAAGGTCCCTAACGATGCCTGAAAGTTTCATCCATTAAGTATTTTTTTCCAGCAGACGTCTTTTTTGAGCCTTCGTTTACTGTACTAAACAAACTTAGGCCGGACAGTTTTTGAAACCTAAATGCTATTACGAACTGACGAACGGAGAGACGGACATGGTTCAATTACTACCTGAGATTATTTTGGTACAAGGAACTTACTAGTTTCAGCGGCAAGATTGATAGACACAGACGAAATCCCAAGGAACTTATTTATTCTTGTCAACAAGAAAGCTGCTATCAAGTCTCTGTCATCGCACACCACCAAGAGAAAGCTTATTCGTAACAAGGCCCAGGAGGTCTAAAAAGGAAACCAAAGCACAAAACGGGTTTCGGAATTACGTTTTCTATAATAAAACTGAATTTTGACGAAATCTGAGTATTAATATACTAATTGATAACGATACTGTCGAGCCCTTTAGAAATAGTTGCAGAAATATTTAGCAAATCTTTATATATCTTACAAGTAGTGTATTACTAGAATTAATAAAGTGTTTGTACAAAAGAGATATCTATTAATTCATCTATTATTCTGTTCACAACATAAAAGCAAGACTCATACCTCAATTTCTGTAGGAACTACTTTTTGTTCATATTATCCTAAATAATAGGACAATAAGATGCCAAATCACACATACTTGGCCAAACTCGAGGTATCACACAAAACACACATCGCAAGTCTTTTCAAATTTTTTCATTGTTTTGACAAAATACCTAATAACATAAGCGACCAGATCTTGTTTTCCAATTTCTTTTAAAAACGAATTGCTCGATTCATACTCATATAAACAATTTTAGCTACCTAAACCCACCATTGGACTGGGAACGAGACACTGAATTCGGGCAAAACTGCCTTCGAAAAAAAAGAAGCCGCCTACGATTCGCTCCAGTAGAATTAAGTACTTTTGGGCTGTTATTTGTGATCCTCAGTCTATGTGATCCTTTACAATTAGGTTGTGTATAGGGGAAACCGCTTGCCTCTGTGGGTACGAAATGGCATGGCTTCAAATTAGAGCTCGTTAAAAGACACACTTTTGTATGTTGCCGTTTGCTTTTCTTCTGGGATTAATCCTCTATGTGCCACATGAGCAGCTCATGTTTCAACAATATTGCTGTAGCTCTGGCTCAGCATAGAAGTTGCCGCAAGTAGTAACCCTGGCAATTGGTGGCTAGTGACAACACGTGAAACACCATGACGTCTTACTATGACTGAAACACAAGCCTCTAGTTTTCCGATAGACAAAAAAAACTGAAGAACAATGCAAAATTCCAGAAACGTGTTTACAAAATATTTTCAAAGCCTTGGCACTGACAGTATTGTGTTTATGCATGAATTATGTTTAATATAGGAAGAATAAATAGTGAGTTGTTCTTTTTTAAAAAAGAATTTCCCAAAAAAAAAGATGAACAGTTTACAATAAGAAATTGATTATAACTGATCTTATAATCAAGCAATATTATTATATTAAGGTATTTCTATTAAGAGCACTTATAAGAGTATGATAGCTTTAAGGAAATAAACAGATATCTCTAGTCGGCTTTCACGATCATCACTCAAATCTCTTAAGGCTTAATAATATCTAATAATAATGATAATAATTAATTAATTTTTTTGTATTTCGAGATATTTCTTTGCTGTCTTCTTTCAACATTCATTACCTTATTATTTTCGGGCTCTTGGGAGTCTACGAATTACAATACAGTTAATATACTACTACTATTTTACTATTTGGGCCATTACAACCGGTTATCGGTATTGGCCGCGGACGATTTCCTACACCAGCGGTTTCTGTCCTGTGTTTGCTGCCGCCAATTGGCAATCCCAATGGTACGAAGATCCTCCGTTACCTGATCTTCCCATCGCAGAGGCGGGCGTCCCTGACGCCATCGACCTTTCAGTGATTTCCGCTCGAATACCTTTTTGGCTGAAGCATTATCATCCATTCGTGTAACATGAACTAACCAGCGCAGTCCTTGTAGTTGTATGCGCCGGACTAGGTCTGTGTCGCCGTATAGCTCGTACAGCTCGTGGCTCATTCGAAAACGAAAGTCACCATCCACGTTTAAAGGTCCAAAGATACGTCGGAGGATATTTCTCTCGAAAGCCCCTAAAATCGCCTTATCGGATGATGACAATGTCCATGCTTCAGCGCAATAGAGAAGCACGGGTATGATGAGGGTTTTGGAAAGGGTTATTTTCGTATGACGAGAGAGGTTCTACTCTTGAATTCCTTACTAGCCCAAAGTAACACTGGTTAGCAAGATTAATCCGTCGACGTATTTCCATGCTGACGTTATTTTTTGTATCGTTGATACTGGTTTCCAATTACACGAAATCCTTTACAACTGCGAAGTTGTAGCTATCTATTCCACGTGGTGTCGTTTCCTTCCTTGTAGATATCAGGTAATTCGTCTTGTCCAGGCTTACCACCAAACCCATGTGTTCGACTCTTTTTCAATTTTTGAGAAACCTCCTATTCCTTTACCAGAATTTGCCGCAATGTGAATATCTGGTATCGTAGATTTTCCAGACCTGAAACCACAACGATAAGGTCCAATCAGCTCATATAGGGCTTCAGTTTCAAGCACATTACGTTTGCCAATCCCTTGTATACAACGGACAAAAGGCTGATTCCGCGGGAATTGGAGCAGATTGCGGCATCTCTCAGCCTCTCCATCGTGTTAGCGATTTCTCTGTGTTTTTGCCTTTACAGAAAGATATAATTTTAATTTCCCTGACTGACTTTTTTGTCAGTCGCCCCTGGGCGGAGCATGGGGATCTCTATTAATAACTTTTCGAAGAGAACAGGGACCTAAAGTTTATAGCCGAATCCGAACGGCGGTGTATTGAATTAATAGAGATTTTCTTGGGCAAATAGCGTCTTTGAGCTAGCGATGCCAGTGCTAGGCAAATGCACCAGTGCCGCTGCGGGGAATCGAACCACCGACCATCGGGTCGCAAAGCGATGGCCACAGAGAGATGGCCTCGGCTGAAAACCTTTAGTCCGATGGTTCTCCTTGTCGTAGAACAGTCAGACTATAATTTAGTCGTACACCCTTAAGAATATTTTCATATTTTATAAAATGCACATTTAAACGGCCAAAATTTGAATTTTGGAATCTATGATAGAGTTTAGAGTTTCTTGCAGTAATAAATGAAACATTCGTCAACAAGATATGCTGAATGCTAGCGGGATTGACTTTCTCAAAATGTAGTCTTCAGATCGAACGCTATTTTCTAAATGCTCTTAAACAGAGGTGGGCACGAAAAATAACGGAAAGAGCACTTTTTGCTTGTGCGCCTATCTTTCGCCACAGAAAAGACATAACGGAAAGAGCACTCAGTACAAAAAACGCCTTGGACATTTTTGCACCGAGTGCTCTTTCCGTTAGGTCTTGTAAGTGGCGCCTGCCAGACGCACACGCAAAAAACCGAGAATGTTACAAAAACAAAATACACACAGTGTGCGCTTTTATGGCCCTACTCGAGCATCCTTTTTTCGACCTTTTTAGACCGTAACGGTAGTTTTTATTGGTGCTCGCGACGAAAAATTCGCACAAGTACACTGAGCACAGAAATATAGTTAATTTGGCAACTGTAAGACCCAGTAATTTTTTTGGTAAATTAAAATTGTCATATAAACTCATATGACTTTTCTGTTTCTTTGAATGTGTTGCAAAATTTTGTCAGTGTACACGCACAAGCAGATCGTCGGCGACGCGCCGAGTTTACAAAAACAAAATACACACAATGTGTGCCTTCGCTCGACTCGCAGCAACTTACAAAAACAAAATACACACAATGTGTGCCTTCGCTCGACTCGCAGAATATTACAAAAACAAAATACACACAGTGTGCGATTTTTATGGCCCTACTCGAGCATCCTTTTTTCGACCTTTTTTCTTGATGTTGTTGTAGTGCTCTTTCCGTTATTTTTCGTGCCCACCTCTGCTCTTAAACGTTGGGTTGCTCATCAAACAGAAGAGTTTAGGGTATACAAATAAAGTGTCGGCTGACTTTATTTATTAGTTAATCTAATAACGATTGATAGCAAAAAAAAAAAAAAAGCAAAAACCGCATATTGGCACGCATATGGTTGTCTAAATATTAAGAAAGGTTTCAAGAAATATGTGGGTAGACCCCGCTGCTTATTTGGGATGAAATAGATTGAAGGTGGAGGGTTTCAAAGGCTTTAAACGCGCCCCACACACAGCCGCTGCCGAAATTCGCCCGAAAAAAAGTTGCAAGTCCTTTGGAAAATTATTCCAATAGTAATTATTTCTCATCTGAAAATATAAGAAAAATAACCTTACAAAAAAAAAACATGTTCAACAAGAATGACAATGTACCATACCGATGAAAATTTAGTGATAACCTTTCAACGAATTCATGGCTCTCTGGGCACAACTTTTGGTTTTGGACACTTTATTGTCCATTGATGAAGCCAGCTCTAAACAAGAAACGGCAGCATTTGATGCTCTTTTAGGGAATATTCGTTTCTAGCGCTCCGAATCATTAAACTGAAATTCTCTCCGGGTCCAGCTCTACCCGTTTGTAATGGTTAGAAATTATTAATTATGAAATTAATTTTCTTCGTAGAAAATTATTACGACTGTCCAGTGTGGCGGCCAAGTGCAAAAAGTCAAAGTCTGCTTGATTAAAATTCAAAGTCTTGTGCATAATTTTTTCGGATTTTGCAACGCAGAGATCAAACAGCCTAGTTAATAATGATCTTTTTCCGGATAGTATTCATCTACTTATAAATTTTATGATAGTTTATGACATCAGATTTTGAGCATGTCCGGTGACTTAGTTTTAGTAAAGGGTAAAAGGGGTTTAGTAAACCTGTTACCAGGTGCGGATCTAGGACTTGGTCGTGGGGGGCTGTTCACTTCGAAGTGTACGTATATCAGAGCTCGCAAAAGATTTTCAACACATTTTTCCAGCTTTTTGTGGGATCCGGACCCGATCCCCCCGTGGATCCCCCATTGATTTTTGCACACAAAATTAATATTTTTCTGGTTCCGCCCAAGCAAACCTAAATTTTCATATTTTATGAAGTTTAAAAAAGCTGAAATCCAATAAATGCGAAGTTTTTGCTACCTCTCTTTGGGACAAAATGAAAATTTGGGCTTGTCAAGATCAACTTTGCCTACATCTTTAGTGTTTTATCTTTTTTTGACTGTTAAGATTCCATCTCCCTTTGTAAAACTTTACTGGCTTAATTAAGCATGTTCAGTGTTAGATCTCATAATGCCGTGTCTCCACGTATTCTTAGAGGCATTTTGCGATAGAAATGTTCCTATCTGCTTAAGTCTGCTCTTAACTGCAGGTAAGTAAATATTTCTCTAGTTTAAAGATTTTTGCAAATGATAATAAATTTCATGGGTAAAGACTTCATAAAAGGAGATCAATGTAGAGAAATGTGCGTTACATGTTTTGTACTACTTATTTCCTCTTAAATACCACTAACAATAAAAAGGATCACAAAAAGGTCGAACGTACTTGTTTTCCATGGTAAACCACTTCGTTGGCTTGCCAAGGTAGTCTGATTGTATAACCCAGGGCGTATAAAAGGCATATCTAAGGAAACAAGTCACTTCCAGTGTGTGCAGATTATGTTCTCTTTATAGTTATTCTTAGGAGCATTAAGTTGAATTTCGGATGTATTGCTACTTCGTATATGCTAGGTCGCATATGTAAGTATTTATTGTGTTTGTAGCCTGTGTTTTAAGGTTTGTGTTTGCAAAGGTATGTGACAAAGAGAAAGAGACGCCGGCGGTTCCCCAAAGTTACCTCGAACATCTTAAGGTGGACCACAGAGATCTGGCGGAAGAAAACTCAAATGTAAATTAAAACCCGCAAGATTTTGATTTGCGTTTTACTTACTGTCAAATCATTATTGAGTCGTTTTTTTTTTCAAAGTAGAAAAGTTTCTTTTAGTGCTACTTGGGAACTCTAAAGTCACAAATATTCTACGATATCTCTTCAAAGTTCATTAAACAAATGAAACACACAAATGAATTTTGCACCAAAAACTTTTTTTGACCGATTAGTCCTATAAAATTTCAATAAATTTTGGTATAGTGCTTGGGAACTTTTAAAAACTTAACAAGGCTAAATTTGGATTTGATACCTTCATTAACAAACGATTTGTGGCCTGAAATAGTCAACTGCTTTTGAGAATGCCTTTGGTTACGATATCTTATTAGGTATAATAATTTCCCTTACTGTCTAATCGCCATGTTTCTGAATATTCGCGAACTTTAAGTCTCTTTTAACTCCATGTAGTAAGTCGACGCAATTGCAGTTCATTTAACGGTGCGTACTATGAGGAAATTTTCTCTTAGACACTTACTACGATTTCATTTTTCACATTTCCATTCCGTTTTAGTATTAAGACGTGGTAGTTCTTTTTTTATCTATGATACGCAATCTTAAGAACTATCAACTACCTCTCTTACATGAATTACTATTGGTTCGAACTTCGAAGAGATTATGGGCACTTTGGCTTACAAAGATTGCGATCAAAAAAAAACAATAGGTTTCATCTTACTTTGAGCATAAAACATATGTAAATATTTTGAGGCGTTGTTTTCGTTGGGTTGCTTTAAACATACAACTTTACCGATAAGATAGACAACAAATAGACAATAGTTTTCCAAATAACTATGCATAACCAAATATGTTGTCGAGCAACAACAAAAAGGAACAAGAAATTTCTTGAATGTTCACTGAAATACCTCTTAAAAAAGCTGCATACATTTTATTCCCGAGAAGTTTTGTAAGAATGTGCGTTTTGTACCCGTAGCTTAATCCTTTGTCATGCCAGTTTTTTATATAAACCCCATTTTTTCTCAATAGAATTTTGCGTGATTCAATATTTATATACTGGTATATATATTATTTCGGCCTAGCAAAAAGACGCTATTTGCCCAAGAAAATCTCTATTGATTCAAGACACTGTAGGTCCCTGTTCTCTTCGAACAGTTATTAATCGAGATCCCCATGCATCCCCTAGAGGCGACTGACAAAACAATCAAGTCAGGGAAATTATTATTATACCACCTATTTGTCACAATGGGTGCCATAAATTTTCGCACCGTGTGTAACAGGAGTGGCAGTTCCTTATATCAAAACGCTTATCATAACCTCGAGTAGCGATCTTGGAGACTATAAGTGCTAGGGAACCCAAATTTTACCGGGACTGGGGGAATCCTCCCATTTCCCCCCTCTCTCATCGGGCCACGTTTTAAGTTGGGTAAATCTTTACAAACGCCTTTTTACAGTGTGTTTTTTTTTCCAAATTTTGGTTTGCTCTAATATTCTAAACAATAAAAAAATTATATAAAGTATCTATAGCTAGTACGTCCCTTTACAGCTATTTCCTTCGTATTTTCCAGTTACCAGAATGAAATAGTTTTCGGCGATCGAATGCATTTCATTCAGGACACTATGCCTTGTGGTGTCCATTCATTCATCGAAGTAGCCAATTGTATAAGCACTTCCTGTTACCAAAAATTTGTATCGGCCAAAAATTTGTAACGCTTTTTTAGGTGCTGATACAATTGCAAGGATTCCTAAGGGATTGACACTTAACAATGGAGTGGCATAGTATTATGTTTAAAGTAGGCACACTCGTAGCTATTTACCTCGGATTCATTCATAGCTGTGGACTCTAGAAGATTCACAGCATGTAGGCGACTATTGTTCTTGTATTCCATATGATCTCAATGTCTATGAAATGCAATTTGAATTGTAAGGACATTTAAAAACTGCTTTCTAACATTTGTAACGCTCAGCTTTAGGTGGCAGATCAAAGAAACTTATGCACAATAGAACAGGATGCGTATTTTTATGCCAATATAAAAATTTATTCAAACAGTCTAAAAATTAAGTACAGATGTACATAATGTATACATTCGTGCGTATATTTTATACCCTGTAACTATAGGCACAAAGAGTAGACACACTAGATTTGTGCAAAGCGATTAGGCTCCTCAGAGACACGAAACTTTACCAGCTGGTGCGCATAGTCCCTTAGAAGGTTAAGTTTGCCGAATTATATCAATATCTTACCCCGTTTTCCCCTGGTAGAACTTTACGCTTTTTAGCTACATTTGATCTAAATCAGAGCCATGCATCGTGTTAACTTGCATTTGGACTTCAAAACTAAAAAAAATCGGACAAATTCAAAAAAGAAAAAATACAGTCAAAATGTATTACGGCGAAAATAAGCGAAGCGTATCACTTTTTGGTCGACCTCTTCGTTATCGATAACTGAATATTGAATTTTTCATTTTAAGACTGTTCTTTCTATAAGCCATAACTCCTAAGCGAATAAAGATGTCTACACAATTGCTTTTTTCCATGGAAGACAAAATTTTGGGTTGGAAAAAATAAATTTTGATATTTTTTTTACGAAGTTTAGCATTTTTTTTTTTAATTTTAAAATTCATATGTAATTTGCTACTTCTAAAAAGGTGGCTAATGCGCGTAAATTCACTGCAAAAAACAAACAAATAAAAATAATCTATTTAAATATAACTTAGTTTCGTAGAGCAAAACATGAAGTTCGTTTTCAATTGCGAACAATAAATGCGTCCATTTAAGATTCGATATCAAGCGTATCATCCAAATTCGGATATGTATGTAAAATGGCCACGTGATTGAGTCGATCCTGAGCCATGGTAGATCTTAAATAATTTTTAGTTCGGCATAACACAGAAAAACTTCTTTCATTGGAATATGAAGAACCTGGTATCGTCAGAACTAATGTAAGAAAACGAACGAATTCGGGAACGATTTTCAGATAATTTTCCGTTTCTCTAAGAAACTTAACAATTGTGCTCAAATCTGAAGCTTTTTTACCCTCACGCGCCACTATCTCCAATAAGAAGTCTCTATCTTTTGTCAAATGGAATTCACTGTAATCTTCTAAGTAAAATTTTATGATTGCGTCAGTATTTTTTGATTCGGCAATCGCAAAAGTTTCTAGAGATTTGAAAAATCGGGCATTGTTGGAACCAAACCTTTCTTTGAGAAAAAAATTATTTTTTCGAAAATCTCACAAAATATTTTTTTGTAATAATCTTTTGGGGAATCAAAAATATGGTTTTCTGTTACGCCATCTTCCAGTCGTTTTGGAATTCGACGTTTTCTTGGCAACTTCGGTTTTCCAATCTCAAGTTTAGATGCCGATTCGCAACTGTTTTTCCAAATCGATTCAAATTTTTGATCCCGAGACTCATTCATTACAGTTGACACGATTTCTGGCTTTCGATAAGATTCGACAACACACAGTTCCGATGATTGCAGCTCTTTGTTGAGGATTTCAATTCGATCAAAGATTTCGATCATGGCAGTCAAAAGGAAGAGAAACTTGAACGACTCCATATTGTGAACCCTGAAGCGTTGGCAACCACGGTGCTATCAACTTCTTTTCCTTAACAAGCTCTTCGAAAAATTCCATTAGCTTTTCATAATTGCCATCCACTGTTTTGAGGTATTTTATACGAACAACTCATCTGAAAAAAATTAACCAATTTATAATGCATAAGCCTAAAGTTTAGTATAATTGCAATATTTACCTGGTCGGACAGTAGGCTGCGAGAGCAGGTGTATGTCTTCGGAGTCTTTTGCATCAGCTTGAAGTTCTTGAAACTTTGCTAGGCGTTTTGGCGAATCCCGGATAAAGTTGATTAACTCTTTTGCCACCCCGATAAAGTTTTTTGCTTCTAGCACATCTTCCAATGCGTCTTGGACCGGAAGATTGAGATTATGCGCATTACAATGAATATAAAGCACCCGAGGTTCTTCTTTCTGTACTCGTTGCTGTAAGCCTGAAATTTTTCCCGAAACATTTGCTGCTCCGTCATAGCACTTGCCTCTGAGTTTATTCAACGGTAATTGGAAACGAATTAAGACGTCCTTTAAAATTTCAAATAAAGTTTCGGCTTTGGTGCTTACTGTCGTATAAAATCCCATGAAATACTCGGTGGAATACTCGAAGTTACTCTGAGATTCGTTCTTTTCTTGACATGTCTGGTGTTTAATCTATTAGAATAGCATAAAATTCTGCCTTCCGAATTTCCTCGAGATTCCCAGACATAATTGTGGTAGCCATTAGTTCCAATATTTCATTTTGAATATCGTGATGTAACCATGTGTAACTGGTCCTATTTAACCATGTCTCCAGCTCTTAAACATCTTCGGCTCGTGCCCTCAAAATCGTTACAAAATTGGATTTTTCGTCGTTAGTAGCCCCTCGAATCGCCAAGCCTTGCCTTCCTAAGATTCTTAGAGTGCTGAAGATTTTTCTCAATGCAGTTCGATTATCCATCAGTTGTTTTTCTTGGACAGTTGACATGCGCTGAATAATGCTCTTGGAATCACGATACATACACGCATACAAACGCAAAAGACCTTTATTTTTTCGCTCGCGACAAAACGGTTGGCGAATAACCAGAGCAAAAGTGAAACAAAAAAATTGGTTATTGGTTGAACGCAGACCAATTCATTAAAAGAGCAATGTGGACGGTTGATCTCTGACACGTTACTCAAATAGTGAGTAAGTAAGAGTTACGGTCAACTGTTATTTGCTAGCTCTGGGTATAAGATCTGACGTTGGAAACTGCCGCTTGCTTGTCGCAGCTCGCGCATGTGCGCGGCATTTTTAAATTTCAAACATAGAAAATATTAGAATTTAGGGTTTTGGGTATGTGCCCACTGGGATGTTTTCCGAGTGGGTACCACTACCCATACTACCCACGTCAACCGCAGGCCCTGCCGTTATTTACTTTAGCAATAAATTTAAATATTGTATCAGAGCATGTCTGAAGAACTTCATTTCGAATATATGGACAATTAAGTAGGTAGGTGGGTTAGGGCGGCAGCTGGGACTTAGGCCAGGAGTAGGCCCTTTGTGATACCGATAGTGGGAGTAAGTGATAGGGATACAGCATAGACAGGAAAAATAAGGGAAAAAGGAAAAGTGGAAAGTGTAGGACCATGCTTTACGTGGGACTCGAACCCACAAACTCTGGGATGATAGTCTAGTGCACTGCCGGACAATTAAGTAGTTTCTCCAAATTATGATAGTCCACGACTTCAGACTTCAAATAAAATAAAATAATAAATAATAAAATAATAAATAAAAAAATTTAAGGATTTATAAATGTAATTAGCTGAACAATCGATCGTTTAACTCTAAAATCGGTCATCGTTCACGTGCATCGAAAATTGCATTGACGCAAACATCAAAGGGAATGAAGAGGAACGAAGACCACCAAGGCAAATGAATTTTCCACTTTGATTTTGCCGTAGCGAGCATCATCATTGTTGTCTATAATCGCACAAGGTGACGGATGTGTCGGCTTGACAAAGACTCGTGGTATCCCAGGTAGAACAACTCTGACGTGTCTGTTTTCATACTCTGGGCATTGTGCAAAATGTAACAGATTTCTCCTTGCTCTTGTCATGTTAAGGCTCGTTGTGTGAGATATAACGCTATGGGCAGCCCCTAAATGTATGATGGGTCGAGGTTTTCGATGACCTACTTAATTGTTGTAAAACTATAGGCGTTCTTTATGGAGCCTACAAACCTTGTACTGTAGTTACGGGAGACCACCTTTAAGTTAAGTTACGATATGCGGCCGTGCTCTGGAAAACGAATGAGAATATTTTGTTTGGATTGGTTTTGAAACCATATGCTCCAAATTTCAGCACAACTAATTTTATATGTGGTTTGAAACCGATTTGTTGCAAGTGAAAAATAGGCACGTAATATAAACTACAATATTTTTTTAAAAATTCTTTGATATTTTAAATTCTATTTTTGCCAATTTCAAGTTAGAAATTTAATGATAAAATTTTTAATTATTTTTTTACTATATCAACCCAAAAATAAAGGGTGTTTTTTAAGAGTAACACAAGTTTAAATCATAATAAAACAAGGAAATATATTTTTTAGTAGCAATAGATAGTTAGAAAATTTTATGACATTAATGTTTAAATATGATTTAGGCCATATGGCCGCCACGGCTGGCGCGTACAAGTCGCAATCTGGAACACCAATTTTCACAAACTATCCG
Organism: Chymomyza costata; assembly: GCA_018150985.1. Lineage (NCBI taxonomy): Eukaryota > Metazoa > Arthropoda > Insecta > Diptera > Drosophilidae > Chymomyza > Chymomyza costata. The sequence goes on along the minus strand of JAECWU010000128.1, from coordinate 2,669,174 downwards.
CAGCATTGGCCGTATTTCGCTAATAATTTCGAAGGTTATTTTCCAGGTGTTCAATTGTCTCTGGCTTATTGACGTAGACAAGCGACAGTAATTTGTGGATGTAATGGTGTTTCGACAAAAGCTTGTGAATTATCCTCACTCCAAATGCGATAACTCCGCATATTTACGTACTCATTCCACCAAAAATAAGCTTCATCGGAGAACAAAATTTTGAATTTTGAATAAGTTTGACAATCGGAGCCTTTATTTTGATAAAAATTTCAACAATTTGCAAGCGTTGCTCTGGTGTAAGTCTATCCATAATGAAATGGCAAACTTAACTCAACAAAAAGCAACTGTCAGCTGTTAAATGGGATGTCAGATAAAGCAGTGTTGCCAACTCAAAGTAGTGAACCTCTAAAAAAAACACGCTATTATTTTGTAAGTTTGTTTAAAAGACAAAAAACTAAAAAACTAGCCATATTTTATTCAAACGAAAATGTAAATGATATGAAGTAGACGAAAAGTTTAGAGCTGTGCTAAAAGAATATCGACAACAAAAAATGTGAAATTGGGAGCACGCAAAAATGAATAAAATTTTTCATTTTTTAGCACGGCTGATCAATATTTTTTAAAATTGCGCACTTATTGAAACTTACGAATAATTTATGTAACTTTCACGAATTTTTTTGATTAATAAAAGCATTCAGATATTGACATTAACAGTATTTTGAAACCAGACAAAGTTTCCAACTAATAAACAAATCAATTTAATGTGAAGGACAAATTTAGATTGGCCAAAAAATATCGATTTTCACAGTTTTCGTAGTGTTCTTTTGATCCCATTGAATATTTACGTTTCAAAAGACTCGAAGCCAAATTGTAGCCGATCGTGATAAAAGGGATGCCAGTGTCATGGCACTCTATACAGCGCCAACCATTTGGAACTAATTGATTTGCTCCTGTGAAAGACAAAGCCAGTTTATGCTGACAAATACAATGGTCTACAAGGCACGTTACCAAGTAGAAACATGGAAAAATAGGTAAAGATATTCAGAGTACGTGATCTTTGTGCAATTATTAAAAAGGCACAGAATCATGCGTGGCTAATTGACCCAGTCGTCAGTATGTTCAACCTTTATAAACTAATGGATACTCTTTCTAACCTGAGTGATATATACTATAAGTTTACAAGCATAAATAACTGAAGTCATTTATTTTTCCTTTTCGGGTAAACTTGAATATCGGTTTAGTTTTCGATGAGCTGATTTACGTTATTACTCAAAAGTGAAAAAAAGTTTTTATTTGATTTATTAATTATATACTTATATATTTTTGCAATAAAAATAATAATAATAATGGAGAGAAATTAACTGTAGTACGATTTCGTAAAATCGAACGACGATAATTTCTATTTACATAATACAAAAATATTAAAATAAATTGAACGCTTATAATTAATAACACTTGTTTACAAATTTAAGGGTCACCGAGTGAACCTACGTAAAAAAGTGTTCTTAGGGTGATTTTGGGTCGCGAACCATGAAAATGGCATAAATTTAGTTTTCTCAAGAACCTTTTTCGAGATTTTTTCGAAAAACTTGTTTTTGGGCACTTTTTTTAGTTATTCGTCAATATTCGTGAACAGAATTTTGTATCGACATGAAAGACAATTAGATCGAAAGGTATTGATGTGCTCTTTACGGTGATATATATTAGATTAAGTTAAAATTATTGAAGTTATAATTCAAGCAACCAAAGTGTTAACGAGATGTTGACAAATAACTAAAAAAAAGTGCCCAAAAACATGTTTTTCGAAAAAATCTCGAAAACGGTTCTTAAGAAAAAAAAAATGAATGTAATTTTTGTTTTTCTCAACCCAAAATTACCCTTAAAAACACTTTTTTACGAAGGTTCATTTTTCGTGTTAATTAGAGTATATTAAACAGTGCTAAACGCAATTTTTTACATTTTTATACGGGTTTTCTATACGGTCACACTGAATAGGAAAATAAATTTTTGGGAAATAAGTCTTATGTTCATAAAGTCAGATAGATAAAGACTAATATAATATATCGATATGTTCTCTCAGTCTAAATACTTTAGGCCCTAGCTAATGTACTCGTAGTTTTTGCTATAGTGTATAAAAAGGATCAGAGGTTGCTGACTTGTTACTTGTATCTCTTTTCTCTGTGCATTGGTTTCTCGCAAGACTGACATAGAAAGCGAGTCTAGGCAGCTCAAAGAGAGGATGGTACCATTCTTGTTTGTGTGGGCGATGCTACCTACTCGCACATGTGCGTTCTCTAACAACTTCTTGGTCCGAGTCACGTTAACCATTTGACAATTATTTATTTTCCATTTTATTTCTAAGAAATAAAGCAACATTGGTTGAAGGAGAAAAAATCGATTGGTTCCGAATGGGTGCCATTGAATTGGGATTTGTTCAGCAGATTTATCCTTTTTGACATTTCGTTTCAGCTGTTGGGCACTCACCATATTACTTATGGGAGTCATCCAAAGCAGCACTAATTGCTACTATAAAGTAAATTTTAGCTTCGTAGACATTGCGGTTAGTTTTTTGTGTAGAAATGAAGCCTGACACATTTTAAGGATCTATACTTTGCTATATGCAGTATTGAATGACACCGGGAAAATTGCAATTTTCACGATAATTTAAATTACACTCAGCATTGCTGTTAAATTGCTCAATTTAGGGCACACGAAAATCATCGACTCTTCAAGTAATTGCCATGAACTAACAATAAATAAATGTGTATCTTGGTTTTATTTTTAAATGAAAGCGTCATGCAATTTCTTATTATTTAATAAGCACCACGTTGGAAACAATTTTTTTTGTTATTAGCATTTTCTGATGATAGAAATTGTATGCAATCATTTGATTGACAAAGTAAGGTAACAACCCCGAAATAAGTTAACTTTCAGGTACTCCATTTGTTTTACATGGCTGGGGCTGAGCATGCGTCACTAGTTTCAGGAAAAGTAGTTTCAGCATGTATACACAAAGGTGCATTAATTATTGTTCCATTTCAAAAAACCCAATATCAAGCCCACAACTTTGAGCTGAAAAAGCGTCTTTTTGTGAATTTCCAATATTTCGGTTAAATTGTTGGATGACAAAATAAGCTAGATTTGAAAAAAGAGCTAAGAATCAAAATAAATATGCTGAAAAAAGATTAAACTTGAACTTATTTGCCCGAAAAATGCAAATGTCAAGAAATTTAGAGATAAAGTTTAAAGAGGTTTTTTAGAAATTTTCAATAGCGAATTCCTAAAAATGTAGGCTATCTAATGTATTTCTTAGAAATCAGTTTTCAGGCAGAAAAAAACCTTTCGCTCACGAATAAGATTTCGACATTGTCTACAGGCCCATCGAGAGAGGGGGAAATGGGGGACTCCCCCAGGGTTTTCTCAGGGAACCGGTGATTACTGTTGTATAAAATTTTCTGAAATTTTTTTTAAAAGATAGATTGTTTTTTTACGCTATTTCCTGGATTGTGGAAAAAATTGTTTTCTATTGAAATATATAAACTAGCTCACAATTTCAGAAAATATTGAAAAACCTGCTGTCCCGATGCATTGAAAAAGTTCGTCGTACTTACAGAACACAATGATTCAAACTAAAGATGTAATAGAGGGCCGGTATATTTTCTCTCTACGGCCCTGATTATATAGTAGCCGGCAAAAATATAAATCGATAGGTGCAATGGTTCAGTTTTCTCAAGTTTTCACCCAGCAACCATAATTTTGAAAGAATAAAATGTATTTGAAGATATTCGCATTTGACTTTATCAAAATTCCAAATAAAAATTTGTATTTTTTTTACCATCACAAGTTTACATAGCCCCCGTAAATGCTTCCAAGAAAAATGCATTTTATTCGTTCAAATAAATTAAGTCAAGCCCACCTTTATTTTGTAAATTTCGGTGCATTAAAATATTCCAGAATATACAATTTTTTTAAGACACAAATTTTCTTAAGTACTTTAATATTGTCGGGCAATCTGAAATTGAACAGCGAAAACAGTACTATGTGTCGAAACGTCTTTTATATATATATGTATTCCTAAACTACTGTAGAGCTTAGTTTTGCATTTACGAGTAGTCGCCCCTAGGAGGAGCACAGGGCGGAAACGAAGTCCCTCCAACGGTGTCTGTCAATTGCTAGTGCTCTAATTTGAGCCGCGCTTACAATTTCAGAGCGAATAGTGCGGATCCATGTTTGACGCGGTCGTCCTCTCAGTCTGCAGCCCTATGGGTTCCACTGGATTGCCATCTTCGCTAAGCAGTCGTCGTCTTTACGCAGGGTATGCCCTATCCAATTCCACTTGTGCCTTTTAATAGTGCTTTTAATGGGGTCAGAGTTTGTAAGCTGCAAAAGATGCAGTCTCCCTTCAATGCTAGCTGACACCAGCCAGGTTTCCGATCCATACAGAAGAATGGGTAGGACGCTCGTTTCAAAAATTCTCAATTTGGTGTTAATCGACAATGTGTTCGATCGCCAGACTTTATTAAGTCTACGGAATAAGAGCTGCGCTTTGCTTAAACGTGCAGCAGCATCGCTTACGGCCCCACCATCTTTTGTGATATCACTGCCTAGGTAGCAAAATTCTTCCACATCCTCGATGGTAATTCTATCGTTGCCCGTTTCTATTTGCAGCAGGACTGTGTCTACAGTTTGAAGACACATTAGCTTTGTTTTGTTGAAGTTGATCTTCAAGCCCACCATGCTTGCATTTGCTACTAAATGACGTAGTTTGGATGCCGCGCCAGCTAGTAAATGTGGCGTTAAGCAGATGTCGTCAGCGTAGTCGAGGTTGGTGAGTTTTTGGTCCAATCTCCACTGTAGGCCTTCCTGGGCTTCTGCGTTTGTTCGGTCGAGGACTGTGATAAAAAGCAAGGGCGAGAGGATGCAGCCTTGCTTCATTCCCACGTTGATCGCGAATCTCGTGCTGGATTTTTCCTTGTAACGCACTGTCAGAGTGGCGTCGTACAAGGCTTTCGTAAGCTCCACAAGCTTATCTGGAACACCGCGGTTTTGCAAGGTCGACCATATCGCATTTCTTTTGATAGTGTCAAAGGCCCGTTCGAAGTCCACAAACAACAAAAACAGTGGTGATCTCTATTCCACAGATTGCTCAATTATTATGCGTAGAGTGTTGGTGTGGTCCACGTATGAGCGGTTCGTCCTGAAGCCGTTTTGTTCTCTGCGTAGCTGGCCGTTCAAAGTAGGCGATCTAGGATGATGGATGCCATGACTTTTTGAATGACGTTGAGTAACGTTATTCCACGCCAGTTCCTACACTGACTAAGATCGCCTCCTCTTTCCAGTCCGCTGGAAATGCCGATGCTTCCCAGGTTGAGCGTATGATGGGGAGTAGTGCTTGTGCAATGAGAGGGCTCCCATAATTAAACGTCTTTTAAAGAATGTCAATTTAGATATTCAGTGATATAATCTTTTCCGTGAGTGGGTGAATGCAGATGATAAGTTCGTCGAGTAACTTTTCAACTCCATCTTTGTCAAGATCAGGCCACTATGTTATATAGCTGCCATAGGAAATATCGGTCAAAATGGAATCTTTATACGGGGAACATTTTTTATTTTGCAGTTGCACTTTATTATAAGGGATTTCAAAAAGTTTGATCGATACAAAATTTTCGAAAACAGCGTCTCACAGGAATTTAATCAAGAAACTTCTATCTTCAACATCCAATTCATAATAGTACAGGGTGGGCCATATATTGGTTTGGTTGTTAAACTTATAATTCGGAACATAACATAACATATCTAAAGTGGATGCTCAAGTTCAAAACTATTCAATTTTAGTAATGGATCGTCTAACAAGGGAACAACGCGTAAAAGTAATAGGCTTACTATGAATCGTTCGCAAGAATTAAACCTTGCTAGAATCACTTTGCGTTGAATTTGCATGCGGATACAAAATTCAAATGACGCAACAATTAAAGCCCACGGACCAAAAAAGTCATCGAAAATTACGATATACGGGCCTGTAGAGCCAGCCGCGGCGGCTATTCGGGTTTATGCTATGCTAAGCTGAGTGCATTAGAATTAGTTCTTTATAACCCATTAAAGTAAGCACACCCGTGCACGCGTTTCGCCCGACACACATATATTGTATGACATTGTCACATAATATCGAAAGCCCTAAATAAACACACTTACATTTATTATTATATAACAAAAAGTAAGACTTTTCACTGGGGTCAATAGATTCATCTCAAGGTGAACAACCACACACAGAAGACAGAAGCCATCCATATAAGCAAAATGCAATTAACAAACAAACCCACTGATGGCCCGCCCTATACATTAGGGTGGATTTCAGTAGGTTGATAATTGCTCGGTTGATTCTTTAGACCATAACCCTTTAATTTTTCAATTTTATTATCTTGTTTAAGGTTAGCCATTGCTGATACTTTTAACAAAATACTTTAGGGGAAAGATTAGTGTCCCCTCGGCTACCGTTTATGATCATTAAGTCCTCCAGATATAAAAAACAGAACAGTTTCAAAGGAGCCATTGTAAACGTTTCTACTCCAGTTACGTCCATTGTTTCAGGGTATTTTAATGTAAATCTTTAAAAGAATTTTGCGTTCTCAGGTCATTTCCTGGCATATAGTTATTATGACATATATTTTTCATAATTGTCTGATAAGTTTGAGAAAAACAAAGAAAGGGATACCAAAAAAGTTTGGAGCATCTTTTGATAGATTTACTATACTCAACGAGCACTTTAATCCACAATTCGAATCATCCCGAATCCAGAAAATATATGCAGAGTGTGAATTAATAGCTTTTCCACAGTTATCACTTTATTGTAAACAGTCGTTTTTTAGAACGTTCATTTTTTTGTGTCACCAATTATCGAAGGGAACGCATCCCAAGCAGACAAGAAAATTAGAATAACAAATAATTTTTCTTGTTAATTGTTGACAGGAAAAAAAGCGAGACGGGTCAATATGTGATGAGAGTAAAGGCAGTCAAACTCTCAGGGCTTCAAGCGCAGGTAAATAAAAGTAACATTATCCAACCTTGGCCCTTTTCTTTGTCCTTTTTTCTTTATTCGCAGCGGGATCACCAACTGAAACTGTATAAAAGGAAGCAAAATCGAGCAGAAGCAACATTCTTTATCTGGGTTTGAGCGAGTGAAGACCTGCTAACACAATAATAATCCGTACCAAAATGTTTGTCGTAAATTCTGGTTATTCCAAAAGACGCTCAGCTAAAAAGCGGAATGCGTTACTTTTGGCTACAACCAAGACACTTAAATACATTTTTAACACCTTCGCCTTTGGAAAAGGTCGAAACAGCAAGACTTCTGCTAGCATCCACACTTGTCTCTCCGAGGAAGAGCACCAAAACTGGAGCAACGAACAACTCGAACTTCAACGGATTCAAGGTTACTGATGGATGATATCGCAACTGAGGTCTGAATGTGATAAGATAGCATTGCAATCTGATGCTGTGATGGCGAGAGCCCTAAGACTGATAGCTTATGTGCCCAAAAGGCACTATAAAAGATAAAAATATAACATGGCTTTAAAAAAGAAACTTTAGAGTATAAGTTTTATATTTATATATTATTACTTGTCTTCCATTTGTTTTATGTGCAAATAAAAACCTTAAAAAAGAATTCCATTTTGCATTTATAATTTGAATATTTTGTATGAGTTGATAGGCATTTCTTTACCCTGGTACCCTGGTACCCTTACAGGCAGATTTTTCAAGCCACATTATTAAATATTTGCTCAGATGATCCTTGCACAATAATTATAAAAATTCAAAAATTGGAATTGCAATTTTGACAGAAAAAATACTGGAATGAGCTAAATTTGCATGGACCAAAAAAAGAACGAATACTGGAAAAATATTACGAACAAAGAAGTATTTGAGATTAAAAAAATAAATAAGTAGTTACTCTTTAGAAATGTTCGTACCGATATCAATGTGGATATAGTATTATTTATTAGTACAGTAAACGAAGGATCAAAATAGACGTCTATTTGAAAAAATACTTAATGGATGAAACTTTCAGGGATCGTTAGGGACCTTGTTCAAGTCTAAAACCGAGTTTTCGTATTTATGGGTAGGTGGCGTGGAACCGTCCCCCGACAATAAATGTTCATACGATATTGTTGCAGATAAAATTATCTATCAATCCTCCATCAGTTTTCTACGAGTAATAGCTCGCAAGCGCCAATTTTCGTCATAGAAAATGCAGCTAAGCGTAAAGCAGGGGCCAAAGCAGAGAACTGCTTGCTTTGTCGGCTGCTTGCTTTGGTGTCGTGAACGTAGGTTGCGTAGTATATTATGTACGCTTATGAGCAACTTTTTTGATAGACAGGGCTTTAAGTGTGATAGAAAAAAAGATATCACGCAAAATCCGTACCAACATATATTGTAAGCGCCCCCTACTCACAAATACGAAAACTCAGTCTTAGACTTAGAACAAGGTAGGAACAGGGGACTAACGATCCCTGAAAGTTTCATCCATAAAATATTTTTTCCCAGATGAAACTCTTCGTTTACTGTATTATGTAACTTTAATAACTGAAATAAAAAAATTACTTATAACGGATTTGACCATTAAGCGTTAAGGGCGATTCCCCCGAGCCCGGAGTTTTCTCAGGGGCCCGTTGTAATTACTGTCGTTCTGTCGTGGTGATTCAACCTAAAGGTGTAATAGTGGGCCCGGTACATTTACCCTATTTTGGTGTGTAGTCCAAAGTACACGTAACAAACAAAGCCGTGTTATCTACTACACTCCTCAATATGGACTAAAATCTAACCAAATGTGTTTATTACAACCATTTAATAATTAACTTTCGAGTCACACCAAAATCGGTTAATATTTAAATAAGTTATGTTTAAATATTACTTTGCCACAAAAAACAAAATAATTTTTCCAATGGCAACTGCTTGCGCACTGCATACAAGCAGTGTTGACTGACAAACAAGTTTCAAGTGCCTTCAGAAAACTTTCCATACCAAGGTATTGCAGTAACACGATACTGTTGTGCGATTTCGGGTCTCGACAGTATTACCTTTTATTTAATGTTTAATTATAAAATTAATTAATGCTATACATACATATAAATATACATACATACATACATATACATATAATAACTGCCTGATAAAAGGCATAGTGGTGCATCTTGTTAAAATATTTGTTGCATACTTTTAGCATAAAAATATTATCATTTGTTGGAGTTGAGTTAACTCATTGCAAAATTAGGTGAGATAATAACCTACCACATTTTATATTCGAGTAAGTTGGCATGACTGCTTCATATGAATGCATTCGTGAAATTTAGCTGTTTCACAAACCATTTGGTGAAAATGTTGTTTGGTGAATTTCAAAGCAGCGAGAATATGCGAGTTTCTTATATTTTAATTTATTTTTTATTTTTGATTGTAAAAATATTTTATTGTGAATACTTCAGAAAGACTTTTTACGATGTAAACGATATTTCGCATAAAACGAAGGACGCTTTTTAGGCTTAAAATAAGTTATTATTTACAAGTTGTTATATTTACTTGTTATCTGTTATCAATGCTGAGTACAGAAATGAAGGTTAAACGAATGCAAAGGACATAGCACTATCTATCTCTGTTGTTTTTGGAGGCGGGTAGAGAAATACAAAAAAAACAAACAAGAAATTAGAAAGTAAATGGTATAGTATCGTAAAATCATAGTTATAAATTAAAAAAAAAAATAAATTATTATACAATTATAATATTTCAGATGCAAAAGTAATGTAGTTCAGTAAACGAAGAGTTTCAGCTGGAAAAAAATTCTTTATGGATATAACTTTCAGGAATCCTTAGGGACCTTGTTATAAGTCGAAAACTGAGTTTTCGTATTTGTGCACTGCCCCCTGGCAATATATGTTGGTACGGCTTTTACATGAAATCTGTTTATCGTAGGAAAGCGATGGTAAGTAAGTATAATTTACTTTGGGATAAAAAGTCAAAACACACAGAACTCACGTTTAATTATGTTTCTATCCCTATTCCATTTTATTGCTAGCCCTTTTTTTTAGTTCATTGTTTTTTTTTGCAGTTGATTTTTTTTACTATTTAGTGAAGATTATTAAATGCAAATTTTTTTATTCAAGAATAATTATTTGAAAGGTTCTTTACCTCTCAAGCTGGACAGCTGGTATGTACTAAAAATTCATTTAAAATTTCCTGTTGGATTCAACACGGAACCGAACCGAAGGGTATTGTTTATTAATCGAAATTTGAAATTAGTGAGTTTACGTAAACAGGATCGTGCTTATTTACTTTGACCAGCTGGCAAGCAGTGCGGCCAAGTACACCCAAAGGAGAATGAAATTTTAAGAGAGTAAGACTGAACCGTTAAAAATATGCACTGCTTAAAATGGTGCGATCGGTAGCGTCAGTGTACTGTCTAACAAGCAGTGCCGCAAACATGTTTTTCTATATGTATATTGTTTTAAATACATTTTTTTTCTCTTAAAAATTGCATTGCTTTTGCTATATTTCAGTTTTCACCCAATTTGAAATATTTTTATTTAGATACACATGAAGGAGAACTGTTAAATTGTAGATAAAGTTACTCGACTCGACTGTTCCATGCTTAGTATTATACCCTGTACCTATAGGTTAGTGCTGGAAGTAACATCGATGTTATATCGATGCATCAATATTTTTTATTTTTTCCCGATCATCGATATTTTTATTTCGATTTTCGATTATCGACCAAAACCCATTACGGACAAAATATGGTCAAACAACGGCATCGCTTTTTTAGAAAAAATTAATCACAAAAGATCTGAAATAGTAGGGTTGACTCAATTTTGGCACTTCGACAATATTTTAATGTCGAAAACTTAGATTCATGCATGTGCCCGTTGAATTACTGGAAGTTAATACTTTTTAAAATTTAGCAAGGCTGGCAATCTAGTGAGCGACAAGCGGAGTTCGCTTAAATCAAAAAACGTTAAAGGGATATCAAATTAGTTTAAAGATTATGAGACTGCAATTCTGGCTGGAACAGAACATTTTTTTTTTTATCTCACAGTCGCCCAAAAAAAAGTGGTGTTAACTTTACATGTGACATGGACTTTGGGCAGCTGAATCCGAAGTCCAAAAAACCCCGATTCAAGGGTTCTTAGATAATATTTAAATTATCTAGTTTTATGGGATTTTTTAGTGGTTATCCATAACCCATGTGTGAAGGAGTTTTTGGGCTTCGGAATCGGCTGCTCAAAATCCATAATGGATCCATAATGGCCCGTATTATCTTTTGCTTTCGTTGTATAACCTTTTGGGTTGTTATTTAGTATTTCTTTGCTTATTTTTGTATGAAATGTTATTAATTTTGAAATGTATATTACGAAAATATAGTTTTCTCTCTGTTTGTTTTTTAATTTCATTTTATTATTTGAAAATACTTATATAACCAAACCAACAGATGACCCACTCTGAATTAATTGATTAATTAAAACCCTTCCGCAATCAATTTACCGTATTTTCTCCCACACCCTTTAAAATAGGAGCTTGAATCTTTACATATGTACTTATATTAACTTCTTTGACGAAACTTTCGAAATTTTTTTTCGCTAAAAAAAGGTATTATGCTATTGGGTACCGCCCACCCCGTATCACATTTTTTTTATGTTCTGACCGTTCTGTCACTACAGGTGCAGATTAATCTTAAGCTTTATTTTCAGCCTTTTAAGTTATCTGTGAAGTTAATCAATCGATTCTTAATCTCGCAATTGTCAAATTAAGCATTTTACTTCTGCAGCTTTATAAAAATGTCTTGGATGGGGCTGTTTACACAGAATTGAGAAATGATCGGAGCACAAAGACTGCGGCAGCAGGTGTTGCCACTTCTGTCCTTCGAACTTCAATAATAAATATATAAATTATTAACAATTGTTTATCAGTCGATACTTTACAATTCTAAAGCGTATTTAACATTCTTTATGTAAAAAACGAACGCCCACGCCCTGAAATGTCTAGGTCAACCAACATTTCTTTGGCAATGCGCAGCTCTCAACTCTCGACCACCTACAATGAAGCCTGCTCTATAAAGCGTTAAAGTTCAATGTAATACAATATTTTTCCAAGACGTCCTACGATTCTTAAAGCTAAGCTACCAATAAAAAGTGAATAAATCTGCTGCCCAAAAAGACAAAAACAGTTTACAATTCCAGCTACCATTTACAAACAATGAAATTCAATGCAGTAGCTCAACATTCAATTGAATTTTAAGTACCCCAGCCATAAAACGAAGAAATCAACTATGTATGTATGTATGTACTTTGTATGTATAATCGAGTATGTGGGTCTCTGCTGTGTCTGGCGTGTGTCTTATGGATCTCTAAGAAACTAGATATCAACAATCTTGTCAATTGACGCAAATCAATGGTCCAAGATTAGAGGATAAAAGTGTGCCAGAAATATTTAAGTATACTGGTAGATACAAAACACAAAATATCTCTATCTCTTCTGTTATGATTACATTAGCTTACAGCAAAATGTATCTTCAGCATATTACACTCGTTTCCGTAGTAAAATGGCACATTTAAACCGAAAATTATGTCAAACATTTTTTCGTGGAACGGATTTCGCGATATTTCGAAAAAAACATTTTTCGAAACTCTGGTTGTACTAAACTGATTTTGATTATTTTTTACTTAGCTATAGATAATTGTGAGCTTTTACTAGATGCTTCAGACTTCTTCACCATTAGGCTGCTTTGGGTACCGGGGCACCGAAATATCGTGGGCAATTGCAAAGCAAATGAGCTAGCTAGACGGGGTACAATGGTACCACTTCAGCCAAACATGGCCTTGATACCTGTGCCACTAGCGACATGTAAACTATTAATAGATAAGAATATCATTATTGATGCGAACTAAAGTTGGCTGCAAACTGGAACCTGTATTATTAGTAGAAAAACTTGGCCGCAATGGAGCTTGAATAGAAATCAGAATAAACAAGATAAATTCGTTCATCAAATCCACAGGTTGGCTTAGAGAGGACACGGGAGAGTAAGGACTAACTCAAGTGGCATTACAACGGGCCTTTTATAGTCCTAGGTGTGTCGAAAGACAACCAAAACTGCCTACCTACCTACCTAGATAATTAAATTTCACATCGATTTCACTTGAAACATATAGTATTTTTGTCAAATTTACGACTTGAACGCTATCTATGCATTCATATGAAATTTTTCGTAATTTTTAGAAAAGTCTTGAAAAAAATTCTATTTCGAACGTAAATTTAATAATTTAAAAAAATTTGTTCATATAGTTTTTTTCATGGCTTGTTGTTTGACTGCATTTTCAGTTTTATCATGCCATATTACTACAGCAATGACTAGAACATGTTGAGGATACTAAAATATTTTAAAACTAGTGTTATTAAGCAAAATTTGATAAATGAGAAAATCACCTTTAACCTCTTGAAGCTAAGCCTTCTCAACAACCCCCTATCTATAGCAAAAAAATTGGCTAAACATTAAATCAACTGCAAGCAAAAGCTCTTCTAGGTGAGTACCGAGATACCTTAGTGGTGCCCTAAAAAGTGCAAGGTAATCACTAAAATTATTTCTGCGTTATCTATCTTTTCTATCGACAGATGCTCCAGTTGTATTGGTTAAAAGTTTTTAACTATTGCAGATTGATCAGTTATCTAAATAAGAGAGATTAAAGTTTCATTCGAATTTTTCGCTTGCCTAACTGCATCTATCAAGTTAAATTTTGCCCATTGTTTTAGACCTGGGTACATAAAAAAGTGATATACACAGGGTGGGCCATCTACATGTGACCCATGCAAACTCTTAATGACTTTAACATACGTTGTTAATCGACAAACGTCATATTAAAGTTGATGCGTCATTTCAGAAGTTATTTACCATGCATAACTACTCTCCGTCTAAAAGCGTTGAAATTGTTCAGCTATACATCCAAAAATCCATTTCTCAATCGTGGCTACTCAATAAAATCCCACGAAAAACACCATAAACCGTTTGTACGAAAAATTTATAACGAGTGGTAGTCTTAATAATGTCTGGCGTCCAAGTAATCCAAGTCCAAGGCGTTCCGATGAAAATGTCGCTGCCGTACAGGCCAGTGTTGAAAGGTCTCCCTCCGGAAACATCGAGTCGACGTCGATCTGCGCAGATTCCAAGATCCACTCGCCGACGCATAGATAAATAAAATAAAATACAAGTGAGCAACAAAATCGAGACCCAGGACAAACCGCATCGGGTTTGCTAACGGACAATTTTGTGTCAACATGGCCAGTCCTTCTCTGGTCGCTTGATATCCAGACATGCCGATTTTGACTGGCCACCGCGTTCGCCCGATCTGATGCCGCCCGACTTCTATCTGTGGGGATTCTTAAAATCCAAAGTGTACATCAACAAGCCATGGACTTTGGCTTAACTTAAAACAAATATGAAACGTGAAATAGCAGCGGCACCGAGAGCTATGCTCGAGAAAGTGATGGAAATGCCGAAAAAGAGCACATTTTGTCATCAGGAAAAAAGGTGAGCACTTAAGCCATTTGGCTTTTAAAGATGATTGATATTTATCTCCTTATATTAATATAGATGCATGTTCAAAAAAATCATATTGTCTTTTCACAATTTTTTTTATGAACAACATAGGTAGATGGCCCACCCTCTATATTTTGACTACAAGTGCCAGGAAAACCAAAATTTGATATCGATATCTGTTCAGAAGTTTTAATGTAAAAATAAAAATAACATTAACACTCCCACTGCATGCAATAAGTGTGGCCGAATCTCTTTGATGTTCAAATTACACTCGTGGCTACCGATTATGATCAGCATCGGCAATAAAATCATTGCGAAACTATGGACAACGAGCTAATACGTTCAAGTACATAGCCACTTGTTGTTGTCGATGTCGATCTCGATATGGATATGGACGTGGACGTGGATGTGGATGTGAATGTTGCCATTGATGGCATAGTAGATGCTGCAGACCTGTAGCTGACCTGGCCAGTTGACAGATTCGTTTGTTATTCGTTTCGTGCATAAATGCATTTTTAATGCATATGAGCACGCGAGCACTTGTTCGTGTTGGTGTATGTTTGTGTGTGTATCTGTGTAGGTAAGTATCTATGTATCTGTGCGGACACGATGACATCGTTTATCTAGCATATAAAGTATTTATCGTTTTGAAGTTTAAAGTTGCGCATTATATTGAACTTTTACCGTAGGCATACACGCACACTTTTACAACGCTTGTAGCTTAGATACATTTACGATTGTATCTTATTTTGCAGTTTGCAGTAACCTCAGGGGGCGTGTTTAAAAATTGTAAGTATATATGTATCCATGGATTTTGCAGCAAGTTGTTAAGCTTCAAATGAACCAATCAAAAACACGATTTTTTGTTGCTTTAACAAATGCGATTGAATATCTGGTATCCATCAAGTGGCTGTGCAACGAACTAGAAGCTCCGACATCGAATCAGTTGAATATGGAATACTGAAACTTTGAAAATTATTAAAAGATACTTACCAAGTTTTTTGGAATGCACTTTGCCTATATATTGTATATTATATGACGTTATACTTTTATTTTCTTTTATTTATGCATACTTTTTTTTTGTTTATGTGCGAATTAAGTATTACTTAAAAACTATACAATAAATTACGTAAAAGTAAAAAACAAACTCAAAATCATAAAAACAATATATATAATTCAAATGACAGTCATGAATAAATTTGGCTAAAGATCATTTCGCTTACATTTCAATGTACTCCTCTTATATATTTATTTATATTTATATACATATGTATCAATCCATTTTGGAGCTTACGCACTGCAATTGAGCTAAAACAAAATATTTGTACATTTACTGGCACCAGTAGTAATCTCTGCTACATTTAGTTGAATAAAACCAGATCAAAGTCGAGAAACAAAGTGAATATTTTTCTCAACATTGCTGCCATTATTATGGCACATATTCGAACTCCTTGGCCACTTCGGTAAGAAAAAGTATTCCTCCAAGGGCACCTCAATTCGACATTGGACGCAGTCATCCCGTTAGTGTTGGCGAACGAACTAGGGTCAGATCCAGTGGCGTTGGCTTTCGCACAAATGATGTTGTCTCATTGTAGCAATGGGAAGTAGTCGGATGCACTGGGTTGCTTATGGTGCTGCTGGGTGTAGACGCTGGCCTGGCCTGTTCAGCTGATTTTGATCGCAACGACAGATCTATGGGCTCATCTGCAATTGTATCATCAGAAAACAAAAGTTCTGACTTGAACTGCTCCTTTAAGGCGCTTGCAAAATTGGCAACCGGCGGCGTACATGCCATCAGTGCTGGCGGCAGCGCAAAGTGCGCGAAAGGACTGTACAATGGTTCGGAATGGCTTCGAAAAATCTCCAAGAGCTGCTTGTGCCGACGATGCTGTGCGCTGGATTTATTGGCATTATTTTCGAGTTCATAAATGCTGGAATTAAGCCTTCGTCCACTGACCATACTCGTACCATCATCCGTAGGATCTCCCGCAGATGAGGCGCCCGAATCGCTGGGTGTATTACTAAGGCGGGACTCCAGCTTCAATTGTGTATGCTGCTGGGTAAGCTGTTTGGCTGCCTGTAAAAAGCTTGGTAAATTGGTGGCTGCTGCAGGCAGCATAGCCGTTGCACTGCAGTTGGCCATCATTGGCGAAGCAGCCGTAGCTGACTTGATGCTCGGATTGGTTTTGTCCTGATATGTTTGTCGCGCCTGGCTGCTCGCCTGCTGCAGCCGCGCCAGCTGATCCAAACTTGTGTTGTCCGAACTAACGCCGGCCGTGCCACTATTTGCGCCCTGTTGTTCCTGCAGCAGACAATGTATCTTGAACCAATTCGAGCGGCGTCCATATCTCGAACCGCTCTTAGACATGCCCACCAGCAGGCACTTTCTCAAGCGGCATGCCTTACAAGCGGTCCGGTTCTTCTTATTTATAACGCACTCCCCATTGTGCTTGCAACCGGCAATCGCTGCAATGTTGTTGTAAGTGCGGCCAAAGAAGGACTGCAAATAATATTGAAAAGTTTATTTTTTTCTTTATTATTATTAATATTAAGTAGTCTGAGCAACACATTGCAGTAATAGAAGAAGAAGTAAGATAAATCGTTTGCTTTTAATTCAATAAGAGAAATTAGTTTACTTCTCTCTGTTATGGTACAAGCCATTACTATATTATTAATAACATATTACCTCTGCACTATTTATCGAAAGAGTTTTGTTTTTGCCAACTCACGCTTTAGTAACTAATACTGTCCAGTTGCCGCTTCAGCTTGTGCTTCTGTGATTCGCTTTGATTTTGAAGTTCATTGAGCGCACTTTACCTTTGAGATACATTTTTGCTGTCTCATCTAATATGCATGTAATTTTTATTTGATGGACTGCAGTTAACAATTAAAATGTGTTCGCCTTGACTTCAGCACTACCCCCAGTAGTATGAAAAAAATGAAACAAAACAAATTAAAAAAAAAAAAAAACTAAGCACTGATGCTCCAAATTCGCACAAATTTTCCCATGCCAATTTTTTTTTTCTTTTCTTTTGATAGTAGTCGAACTCATCTACTTAAAGTAAATTAAAAATCGATTAATCTTTTGAATTGAATTTTAATTATAGTAATAAAGTTTTGTTGAAAGTAAAAGCTAACATTGGAAGCATATATTCGCACATTTGAAAATGACTTTACGTATTCGAGTAAGTATAAAAAAGTTGTTGAGCTGTTGTTGTATTGTGTTCACTATATTTGGGTGCACCGTGAATAATGCGGTAGCACGGGGAGGATCAAAAATACAGGCACTCCTCGTAGATTAAGATTTGCAGTGTACATATATTTATACCCTATAAAGGTATATTAAGTTTGTGCGAGCCAAAAATGAATGTTACATATAGAAGAAGACGTCGAAAACCGATCAAAGTTCTGAGTTTTCTAGTCTTGGTATAAACCAAGAAATTGAGCTTAGTTTTAAAGGTGAAAGATATCGAACTAAATCACCTAACTTTTTAAATAAATATTTTATAAATTAAAAAAAATATAAAATCTTTAAAAAGTACCTATAAGTAAAAATGCCCAATATTAGAACATTTTCCTATAAGCTGCACCAATGTTCCCAATTGATTAATATTATAAAAAAAATGCAAACGCTTAAATCGGGCGTAGCCGACTTTGAGGATAGTGTACCGTCGCAATATAAGGCATTTTTATATCTCCAACATGTATGTATGTGTGTCATAATAAAACTAATACCTAAGAAAAAGATGGCATGCGTTAAAGTCGGGGGCGCACGACTTTGGGATACCCTCTAACAACATATTGCAATCAAATCCGATATATTGCTCACGAACTCCAAAAGATATTTCTTTGCCAAATTTGGTTACGATATTTTTAGAAACAAACAAAACAAAAGTCGAATTTTGCACCAAACACGTTGACCGAGTGGTCCTATTGGGTCTATATGACATAGTCAACTGATTTTTTTTTTTTCGACCGATCGGTCCTATGGAAGCTATATGATATAGTCAAGCGATTTTGATAAAATTTGATAGAGTGTCGGCGATCTCTAACACTTCCAAATGCCAAATTTGGTTACGATATCTTCATAAACAAACGAATTATCCATCTTAAACTTTTGTTTTTTTTTTTGAGGTCGTCTGAAACACCCCTATGGGAGCTATATAATGTAACCACGATATCAAGAAAATGAAATAAACTTGTCTCCTATGGAATCTAATTTGAAAGTTTGGTTGCTCTAGCTCTTACCATCTCTGAGATCTAGGCGTTCATACGGACGGACAGACAGACAGACGGACATCGGTATATCGATTTTGTCCTTTAAATTACAATATTATCTCGTAGACTTATGGTCAAATTAAAATGATTAATAGAAAGATTTAGTTAATTACCGAATTTTACCTTTATAAACTAAATTTTAGGAAAAGAGCGTTTTGAAATTATTTGGTTGTGGAAAGGGGCGCATCAGTAAAAATCCATAAACTTTATCTGGGTGAACATTATCAATATATTTATTAAACTATAGTTATCGTTTCCCATTAAGTTCCTTGTTCTCCCAGGACGGATATGTCCATATCAATTTCTGCTGCTACCATATTGGAAGTATCTTTGGGGGTGTCCAGGGTCTCCTTCTTTACTCTACACACATTCGCACAAACTTAATATACCTCTTAGATTAAGGTACAGGGTATAACAAGCTAAAGCCATTAAAATTAGACTCATATAGATTTATATATTCAAAGCGTTTATACTTTTTGGCATTTAAGCGTCCCAATCCCCTGACACAGTGGAAATTGAGAAACGAAAGGGATTTACTAAAGTCAGAATATATCTGCTGAAACCGCACCATTAGGTACTTTGATTTCTATGGGTGCTATAGGACGCCGACTCGATCGATTTCATACATTCCATAACGAATGGTAAAATTTTTAAACCTGTTCTGGATTTCGATTCCAATCAAACTACTCCAAAAATCACTACGGCTGGCTTTGGGAAACACTATATATACAAGCATAACTATTTCTATAAGTTGAATTTTAAAATCGACAAGTGGGCATCGAAATGAAGAACGATATATCGAAATATATTTATTTATTTATTTATTTGAGGGGTACAGCTACGTACAGTTGACATTATATTATAAAAAAGTACATATAATTTATTTAGAAAAGAAAATAGAGCGAGGGAATTGATATGAACTAATCCGCGTCTCTAGCCCGATGGGTGAACTTTTTAATGATATGCACCAACTCACATCAAGAACTGGCCAGAAACTTGGATTTACAATATTAAGGTTGAAAAAAGGAAGCAAGATAAAAATTAAACATTATATCGCAAAAAAAGCCAATGGATCACCATTGACCAAGTGGGTGACTCATAATATAGCATTGGTCAAGGATGCTCGAAGTGGCAAGTCAAGGTGACTTAAGATAGAAGAAGTGATAGATTGAATAGACCGTTCGAAAGAGAGGAAATTGTAAAAGTTATTATAGTTAGAGCATAAGACACGGAAAGGGTCGTGCAAAGCATAATTAGATCTACAAAATTGTAAGGCTAAGGGTCGAAAATTACGAGTTACTCTGGATGGTATGACCAAAGTAACTTTGCTAAGGAGTACATTGGAATCGATAAGACCGAGTAACAGTTTATGCAAGAATAACACGCCGTGGCATGTTCTGCGATGGTTTAAGGAAGGCAATTTTATAAGGCGAAGTCTATCAGAATATGGCGGCAGTCGGAATTTTGGGTCCCAGTTTAAGCCACGAAGTGCAAAAAGGAGAAATTGCTTTTGTACGGACTCAATCATGTCCTGATAAAGGTGGTATTGAGGGCTCCAAACGCAGGAACAATATTCCAAAATTGGACGGACGAGAGAAATATAAAGAAGTTTGGTTGTGTAAGGGTCGTTAAACTCTTTAGACCAACGCTTAATAAAAGCAAGAACACCTCTAGCCTTATTCACGATGTTGCAAATATGGTTATTAAATTTAAGGTTATGATCAAACAAAACACCAAGGTCAGACACACTCTTGATGCGTTCTAAGGTAGAAGATTCTAAAGAGTAAGTAGCCAAATAAGGAGCAGAACGATAAAATGTCATAACGTTACATTTTGTCTTGTTGAGAAAGAGTTGGTTGATATTGCACCAAGATTGCATGTTACCAAAATCATGCTGAAGAAGTAAGTACTTATTATTATCGGAGTAGGACATACAGAGTTTAACATCATCCGCATACATAAGAATGTGAGAAGATGAGATTACCTGAGGGAGATCATTTAAAAATAAGTTAAAAAGAAGAGGGCCTAGATGGCTACCTTGAGGTACCCCTGACGTGACCATAATTTCTGTAGATTCGCAGCCTTTAAAAACTACCTTCTGGACTCGGTTGGATAAATAGGACGATATCCAATTTAAAAGACAAGACGGAAACCCCAGACGAGACAGTTTAACAAGTAGAAGACTATGGTTTATCGAGTCAAATGCTTTACTAAAGTCAGTATAAATGACATCAGTTTGTTTTTTTTCCGTAAAACCAAGATTAATAAGAGACGAAAGTTCTAAAAGGTTAGTAGAAGTGGACCGACGTTTTACAAACCCATGTTGGGAATCCGACATTAAAGAACGACAGTAGTGTTGCAATTGTGAAGTTACAATCCTTTCAAAAACTTTTGGAATTGATGAAAGCTTGGCAATACCGCGGTAGTTCTCAATGTTGGACTTGGAACCTTTTTTGTGAATAGGGATAATGAAGGATTCGTTCCAGATGGCCGGAAGATAAGAATATTTTAATGAAGTGCGGAAAAGAACAGATAATGGTGTAAAAAGAGAGTGAGCACAATGCTTTAAGACGCAACTAGGTATGGCATCGGGGCCACGGGAGAAGGATGATTTAATGGACAGTAGGGATTGTAAAACGTCGGTTTCAAAGATTTCTGGATAAGGAATAAGATTTGAATGTGGTAGGTTATAGGGATAGTTAAGGTCAATGCAATTAGGATTGACAGAATAGGTAGTTTGAAAAAATTTCGCAAACAGGTCGGCGATTTCAGAATTGTTAGAAGAGCTTTCATTTTTTAAATATAGCGATGAAGGAAATAAGGAAGATTTACGTTTAGAATTAACAAAAGAAAAAAATTTTTTAGGATCACTACAGAAGTTAAGCCGACAGCGGGAAAGATAATTATTGTAGCAAATTCTGTTAAGAAGGACGAACTTGCTGCGTAAAATAGAAAACTTATAAAAATCGACAGGAGATCCAGATTTCTTCAATTTTTTGTAAGAAGAAGACTTGAGATTTTTTAAAGAGGACAGACTAGTAGTAAATCAAAGCGGCTTTAAAGAAGGAGCCGCGACAGAATAAGGGACAAAGAGATCAAAAGCAGCGTATAAAACCCGATAGAAATTGGAAATGGATAAGTCAAGGTCATTAGAAGTCAACAAAGGCAACCAGTTAACTTCGGACAAAAATTTATTAAGACCGACAAAATTAGACTTGCGAAAGCAGCGATACCGAGGAGCGTGAGCATGTGGCTGATTTCGATAGAGACCATTAAATTTTAAAGAGATTTGTAATGTCGGATGGTACGGATCCTCGGGTAAATAAATTAGTTAATTTCCATTTACCTTGCATCCCTCACACGTAAATGCTCCAAAATGAAATCCAGCCGCAGGTTCTCCACACACTTTGCACAGCTGGTTCATCTGCAACGAAATAAGATTATTTTTTTTAAATAAACTACAAACGAGTTTTTTAACTATAACTAAGCATATGTAACATCTAGACAGAATCGGAGAGGACCACACAAAGTTTATGCCAAAAAAAGACAGGACGATATAACAAATCAATAAAGGCATATCCGTCTATCTGATATTGACTTTTTTTTAGAAGAAAGAACAAAAGAGGTGAAAGCCAACAATTTTGATCTAGTTCTTTTCTTGTATTCAGCTTTTTTCAAGTTACAATCTTGAAAATCCCAATCTGCAGGCATTTCGTTAACAATAACTTAAGTTAGGTAAGTTCGTTGGAGAAATTCTGATTATAAGGGCGGAAATATTCAAATGCCAAGAAGATTAAAGATTAAAAACAAGCATAGCTTTGCTTGATTCCATCTGTCCGACAGCAGGGCCGTTGAGAGGAGGCTGTGAGCCGGAGTTGGAGCTCTGGGCCCATTATGGGGGACCAGCCGGCCCTATCCGAAAGTCTTTTTATATGAACACCTCGATTTTTGACGGGCACAAGGCCGCTATATATGAAATTTGCTTGAATTGATATATGCTTTCCTTTTCCCAAAATAACTCTCCGATTTATATTTAGGCCGTCAATACTGTGACCAAAAAGTTGAAATTTATCGACAAAAATCTTCTTATTGTACTCCCTTTGCCAATAAACTAGTACATCCATCGCATCCGTTCTTAAGCCGCCCAAACATGGAATGCAGTCTTTTGTGACCCAGAACAAAAAAACAAATTAACCATTTATCGATGACCACCGCCACCCCCCATTCGAATCGCTGCATTTTGTCCGACCCTCCTCGACTAATGTATTTAACACTTAGCAAAGTTTACGCAAAGATTCATTAAACATCTATATTTTTCGGGAAAGGCCACAGGCTCTACTGCTCCAAATTTTTCCAATTGAGGATATTATGTCCCAGTTCTATAATTTTGTATTGTTTGCGCCTAAATATTTTTACGAACAAAGAAACTGATACACCCTTTAAACTCATGTCATGCTTTTCTATAAAGTTTGTCTACAGGTCGTAGTGTGAAATTGTTGGGAAAATATTTAGTGACACAATCCTAATTTAACAACTCTCTCTTTCTATAGGTCAAAGCCACATATGCTCCATTTACATTTATATACCAAGTATTTGTTACATACACATTATTGAAGTAGAAAATACCTAAAAACTTATAGTTTAATGCTTTATATATTGGTCACTTCTTATCAAATGCCCATGATAGAATTCTCCGACAGCAAATGTTGCAATCAGAATAGCCTTAGAAACTTGTTGGAACTTTGTCTAGCTTCGCCATCTTATTGAAGCTTCTGAAAAAGCGCACCGCTGTGCCTTAAATTGTCACGGTTTTCTGCTCCGAAGGTGAAAATTTAATGTTTGCCAATTTAGCAGCACTTGCTGTCACCCAGAGTGTCCATTAGATCGCGTTTATATGCAGAATAGTGGGATGTCATGCTCGTCATTATCACAGCACAAGCATCACGCCATAGTACCACCTGCTGCGCGTTTACCATGACTGCGGGACTCTTGGTTGGCAGTGTCAAAATGTGGCCACAATTGCAAAACTTCAACATATTCTGGCTGTGCCTTGAGGCCAAACATAAAGATCATGGTGTACATATTAAGAGGAAAGTACATGATTTGTGATTGTTTTTTTTTTTTCATACGTAAACGGAAAGCAACAATCAATAGTTCTCCGAAGTTCTGTACGCAACAGTCTCCATAGAAAAACTCCTAGAGGATGTCGTAGTCAACCCAAAGAATTGATCGATCTCGCCTTCTATGCC
This sequence comes from Chymomyza costata, assembly GCA_018150985.1. Taxonomy (NCBI): domain Eukaryota; kingdom Metazoa; phylum Arthropoda; class Insecta; order Diptera; family Drosophilidae; genus Chymomyza; species Chymomyza costata. The sequence goes on along the minus strand of JAECWU010000128.1, from coordinate 2,645,084 downwards.
GAAGTGTTTATTTTTGAAAAAATATCCACAATAATGTCAATTTGCTTAAGATGCAGTTGCTCCTATTTTGTTACCCTTAGATGGATACATTTTACTCTTGTACATCCGACTTGTCAATGCCAATAAACACATTTAGCGAAACGGTGTGGTTTATAAAACAAAATAAGCCGAAGGCCTTTTGCTGCCAGTGCTTCCCATTAGTTAAGTTATTATAGTTATACAGTGATACAGATAATAGGAGTAAGTGATAAGAATATAGAATAGACAAGAAAAGTTAGAGGAATAGGAAAAGTGGAAAGTGCAGTATCATGCTTTACGTGGGACTCGAACCCACAACCTCTGGGATGATAGTCTAGTGCACTGCCGCTAGGCTATCGAGGCCGCTCAAAGACCCTTAAGTAATATAAATAAATCGTAGGATGATCAATACTATATGAACTATTAATTTGCCAAAAGTGTTTGGTGAATTAAGGGAAACGCACAGCCGAAAAAGGATCATCCTTTACCACTACAACGCAGATTCCCAAATTTCGGCTAACACAAGAAACACCCAAAACATAAAATTCAAGGGTCAACTATCTAATGACCCAGTTTAGTTCGCCCAAATCAAAAAATTTATTTTCCTGGAGAAAATATCAGGAACCAGTAATTATTTCGTGAATTTTTTGCATGAAAAAAACATATTTGAATATCTGTTATCGTATATATAGATAACAATATTTCTCTTCATTGTTAAGGATGCAGGCGTTTTAAAAAATCAGGAAGGCTTTTGGAGAACCGCTTGGATGGCAGAGACAAAACACTGTAGGATAATAAACAAAACGAGAACAATGTGTACAAATCAGATAATACACATAGTTTTACAAAATTGCGAATGGCTAAAGAGTGTACCAAAGGTGTCCAAACAAGCAAACCACGATTGTTAAAAATATTTTGAAGCATGCAGTTGTCACTGTTTTTGCAAATAAAAGACACCCTTTAGCAGTCACTTGGCAGTCGACAGTCGACAGTTTCAAAGAGTGGTGACATTAGTAAATTCGCATACTGGCGGATCAGGACGTATGAAAACATTGTACGCACATTTGTGTACGTGCAAAAGGAAGTAGGTAGTTATATAAGTAATCCAACCCTTTAAGGACAAACAATTGCCCATAATATGCTTTAATATTAGCCGTCGGCGCTGTTGGACAACTTCTTGTCGAGAGGGGCAAGCTCATATGCAAATCCACTCAGTAGAGTCGCACGCTCTAGTTTGAATTGTTCCTTTGCTGCTTAACTTCGTGATGTGGCGACATTGGCATAACTAGAGGAAGCCCTTACGCTGGCTGACAGGATGGCGGCAGTTGCGTTGAAAGTGGCTTGACAATTAAAAGTAAAAAACGTATTCAACTTTTTACCACCATAGCCGCGCGCCGTTCTTTTGTAATAATTTTTTGACACTTATCGCACAAAAGGCAATAACATTATTAATGAGCATGTCAATGTCTCTTTGTTTGTTCACACAGGTAGAGAGTATCTTATATCTTGTTCTGGTTCAACTTTTCTGCAACAGTTGATCAATTGCGATCTGATCCTTGTCTGGCTATTGCTACTTTGACTTCTTGGTTAAATTTACTTACTTTTAGGTATTTTTACAATTTTCATCAATACGCTGTTAGAGTTTAATCCTTTGCGTAAGTTAATCCTCTTACCTTATCGCAAATTGGTTTTTAATATGCTGCATGAATTCGTTCGTTTGCTCCACAATTTTTTATATGTTAACACTTTATTAATTTTTTGTTTCTATCACTACACCAAACAAGATTCATATGGTAACGAACGCATTATATGCCACTAGCCACAAGTAGTTGATCGAATTGTACTACTTATCAGCTTAATAACAACTCGAACCAGATATCAGTAGTGATTAGTGATTATAAGAACACGTGACGACACAGTCACGTAAAAACACCAACGCCCGGCTTGGGGTTTTCAACCAATTCGCGTTTATATTTGCCGCTTTTACGACGAGTAGCGATGCTCTGCCGCGAAGCATCAGCAGAAGACTAAAGACTGAAGATTCTTCGACAAGACAACGGATCCGCAACCCGCAACTCAGTTAAAATCCTGTTTTTGTTCGAAGCCGTGGTTGCATGTTGTGTGTTTGATATTTTTGCTGAATTGTGGTTGGTTGGCGCCTCGTTGTTCATTGTAATTGTTGGTTGTTGGTTGGTTGGTCTGATAGTTTTTGTTGCATCAAACTTACACACATTACAGTTATTTACTGCGTATGTATTGGTTTGATTGATATTGTGTGTGTGTGTATCAAAGAGGTGGTACTTACAGACTCTCATGGATGTAAGCAATATTGCTCGTTTTACATATTTATTTTCTTTTGTTAGATTTTAAAAACTGTTTCTGTTTTTGTTTAATTTATAGAGATCTGACTGAATGAATTTCCCATAATAATTACTAATATCATATTATTATTTTTATTATTATTATAGTAATTTTGACAAAATTGCGAAAACAAGTTTGTTGCCTAAGTCATTTGTTTTCTACATGCATTTGTTCTTTTTCTTATGATGGATTGTATCAAAAAGTGCGTTCTTTTATTAAATTTGGAGCTGACTTTATGCTATTCGTTGCCACCTTCTGTCACTTCATGATGATGATGATTTCATTTTAATTACACCACTTGCAGCAGCCAGATCATTTAATACCTTTCGTTGTCGGTCGGGCGTGTCAACACCAGTTGACGGAGTAACAAGGAAGCGCAACACTCCAAAATGACTTGTAATTTATAACAGCACGAGCAGCATTTAGCCATGAACTGGACACTACTTGGCACAGCTAGCTGTCAGCGCGCTTGTCGTCATAATCTTCATATTCATAATCGCAACCATCCAAAGTACTTCCAGTCTGAGTCTGAGTTTGAGCCTAACCAAGTCACAATCGCAGTCACAGTCGCAGTTTTTGCTGTTGCCATCATATTAACATTTCTTTTTTTTTTGTAGTAGGCAAATCTCTCGATGTGCCTGAGTTTTAATTTTAATTAAGTTTATGCTGATGGTAAGCCGCCTGTAGGATCACGTTTGGCCACTGCTATTCCTACTGCTCACCTGTTTCCTACATATACGAGTAAATATTAGATGATGAGTACGAGTACTCATGACGTTGCTTATTTATTTACTATGTTCGCCTCGCGTGCTTACGGTGATGAGTTGGGACATTAGCTTTAATGTCTGCTCATATTTATTAGAGCGCAATTAACTTTAAATTAAAGATGCCACTGCCAGAGATAAGTTTGTCCAACATCTTTTGCAATTGTAGAGAAAGCATTCTATAAGAATTCATACTTCAATCGTCTGGTTCAAAAGTGTGTGTACAAGCTATAGTTGTTTTCTGACAATAAGAAAAAAAACCACGACAAATACGTTTTTATTTTGTACCACAGTGTGTGCAATGTTTAATATCATGTCCGGATTTCGATTCCTCTCTCTCTCTCAACTTCAATCTCTCTTTGCCTTCGTCTCCTCTCAACATGTGCACCGAGCTATTGCAATTGAAAATTGAATTATTCATGGCGATTGTGCGACAATCAATTGAAATTGAAATAAAATGCTTCTGCCAAGTCGCGATCTTGGTGCTGCTGTGTGTTTTTGCTGCCGCCTTTGACATGTGCGCACCGACCCTGGGCACACACAACAGCAACCACAACAACGACAACAATTACAACAACAAGCTACTTAGATGTAAGTATATAGTATATGTATATACCTATATGTAATTTTACGGCAGGGCGTAGCCAAGTGGGGGCTTCTTCCGCCTCTGCAGACTATTTGTAAGACTAATTGTAACAGCAGAGAATCACAGATAACCATGTCACGGGGGCAGGCAGAAAAATACTAATTCGAGCCTCCCTTTGTAAAAGGCTGGCTACACCCTTGCATCTGTGCATCTATGGCGTGGCATACGTACGCGACGTCGTCGACGCATCGCAGAGCGCTGACTTTTTGGCTCGCGTTCAATTGCAATTGCATTTGTGATTTAAAAGTATCTGGATCGATTTGGCAGTGATCGCAGACCTCTTGCTCTCCTCTCCCACATCGACTTAAGCATATACGATCAAGTGACTGCATTCGATTCGACTCGATTATGTCGCCTATTTTGTTGCTTGTTTGTCTTTTTGACAACAATTGTTATTTGGCAATCTGTTGTTCCTGTAGTTGAAGCTTATTTCAGATCTTTACCTTTAGTCTTAATTTGGTATTTGAATCAATCGGGTCGCTGCCCGTTTGCGGAATACCTTATTCATTATTTTCCTCAAAAACATAAAATTTTTTGGTTAATCGTTTGTAAGAGTTACTAACTTAGGTGGCCTTCACCGCCCGATACCGAGTTACAGCCTCTGCTTCTAGCGCGTCTTCTCCAATTTGTTACACCAAGTGGTGACAAGTTCTCCTCCACTTGGTCCTTCCATCGGAGTCGCGGTCTCCCACTTCGCCACCTTTTTCGCTGGAGCTTCTTCGTCCATACGAATGACATGTCCGAGGCTAAATGACATCGATGTCGCCGTGGTTAATTCTTATGCGATAGTCGCTCCCAATAAGGACGGGACCGGAGATTTTGCGAAGAAATTCTCTCTCAAACACTACAAGCAAAACTGCGTCCGTCTGGTCCGCTACAACGTGAGATCCAATGCATATCCCTGTGCGTAACCAGCATATACGTAGTCTCGCCCTCATTTGTAAGAGTTGGCTTTGTTTATTAAGCTCACATAAGTGTACATATCGGTATGATTTAAATATATGTATGGAAATCGGTATTATGTTGAACTACATAGGGAAGGAAACAAATTTTCAGACATGTACATATACATAAATTGGACAAATCTATGATGCCCTTAATCTTTTATTTAGTCCTTTTGACAACAGCTATCTCTTTCATTAAACAATTGATTAATGAGCTTATTATGCAAAGTGCTTAATGTTTTCACAGCTACTCACTGCCCCTCGCATATCCTGTCAGAGTTTTGTGACTATTCGAAGGGATCAAGAGTTTTCATCAAATTAATGAACTCGGCTCTCTTGACACTTCATAAAGGTGTCGACACGACAGTATCTGGGATGGCCATCCTCTGAGAATGCATGCTAGGCTGACTGGTAGCCTACTTGAGTGTTGTTAATTTAATTTGCTTCACTTTTATGCATACGCAGGCGCAGCTTCCCGTGAGCCATTTGCCATTTGGCATTCACCCATTTGCCGCTAGCTATGGCCATAAATCACACTGAAGAACATATGCATTGAAATTTGCATAGCTTGGGAGCAAGGCGGCACTCACTTGGCAGCATTGCTCTTGAGTGGATTCGTTCTGGTAGAACTTGTTTGCTGGGTCATCTCTAATCTTATGATGGGATACATTTGGTATACAAATATACGCATGTGATGAATGAGTGTCAGCAATTGGCTTGTGTTCATCCTTACGCTTCACTTTAGGCATACACAACATACTATACTCTTTTCCATAGAGTGTACTCTAAACTCAAACTCGGGACGCGCCTTCAATCGGATCGCATTGTTGAATGGCTACGTCATCGACGCATTCGAGCCGTTTGTGCGACATTTCTCCAAGCACTCCATGCACGAGCATGTAGCCTAATTTGTTTAAAGCGCGTGCTCGTGATTCAGTTTCAGTCACTGTCGGATTGTCTGAGATTCGTGCGCATGCGCATTCATGCTGCCAGAGATTTGGTGCCTCATCGAGGCGGCTTTTCTCAAAAGGCTAATAACATTTGTACGATCGAGTTTGTGGTGCGTTGCGGTTCTTTATAGTGGTTTGGATTTTTTGTTTTTGCAAAGATAAAAAGAGTTTTGCTCATGTGCCAAGTATGTATAAAAGTATAAAGTTATACATATGTACATGTGTGTGTGTGTGTGTTTGGGGGACTAAGCGAGAGTGACAAATTGGAGCGATTAAAAGGTTTGGGTGTAAATAACGCGTACGCTGCATGTGGGACACCTTTAGGGCTTGGCCAGATAATTTTATAATTTTAAGTAGATTTCATTTTTGTGTTCTGCTTTGCCCAAAAATTGGATTACCCTATAAATCTTTGGAGATGAGCACTTTTAACTTCGTACGTCTGACATTAATTGAATTGGGCATGAGCTCTTGTCTTGGAATTGTGCCTACGTTTCTTGAACTCCTCCAAACGTACATGAATATGTATGTATGTTGTACATACGCGTATACCATTTGTTGTACGGCAACACCTTGCTTCCCGCCCCTCTGCATCTACGTAATTATCCGTCCTATGACACTGACCCATGTGCGGCACCGTATCAAAGTGCAACTTGAATTTTCGCTGAAATGCCAAACAATTGCTTCACATTTCAGTTGCTGCATTTGTTACTTGCTACTTTCTTTTGGTATGCTTAATAGTCGCTGCAGCTCTGTTCGGATCTGTGCGGGTCTGTGCAGGTCTGCCCAGTTTTCGCTAGGCCGGTTGGAAGATCAAAGCTCGGCGATATAATTGGTCGTTGTTGGTTTGACCGCAGTGAGCATCCACATCGACTGGCTTCTTAATAATAATTCGTTTGGCAAACAATGCAAATTCTTCATTAACGTTGCTTCCTAATTTGCCATGCGGATTCTTAGTAGAATTGGACTTGGACCATGTCTCAAATTAGATATCCAGATCTGAATGCAATATTTATGCAACAATAAAGAAATTTGTTACATTTTCAAATTGGTAAAACACGATTGTGGTCAGCTAGCATAGTAAAAATGTGTTTACATATGCATTTATCTATGCACATATGTGTGTAGTATGTATGCATTTAGTTTTAAAACATTGATCCGCGGCATGTCCGTTGTGCATACTCTGCGCTCTATTAAAACAGCATACTCAGCTGAAAAATTTTTCCGATTGATTGATTGATTGACAACACAGTCCCATCAATTTAATCACAGACATTTTTCAGCATAGTATTTGCAATCTCAGAATTCTTATCCCATTAAACACTAACAAATGTTTAATACACTTCGAAGTGTATACCAATTGAACGGACTGTTTAAAAAAACAAAATTTTTCTGCATTTTAATACAAATCTTTATTATCAAAAAGCCTTCAGAATAGGCTCCTTTTAAGTCAATACACACATGCCAACGGTTACTCCAATTTTCCATACACTTGTAATACGCCTCGGCCGGGATACCCTTTAGTTCTTTCAGCGATTTTTTTTTTGTCCTCAATCGATTCATGACGCGTTCCCCGGATCGGATATTTAAGTTTCGAAAACTGGAAAAAGTCACTGGGTGCCAAATCTGGTGAATACGGTGGTTGTGCGATGAATTTGATTTCATGTTTCGCCAAAAAATACGTTTTTTTTTTGTTTCTTTTGGGCCCTGCGACCTGACGATCCATTGTACCGTACCCATTAAAAGACCATCTGCCTTCCTTATGAAGAGCAATAAGGCTTTCGTTGAGATTCGACGTAGCTGGAACGGAGTGATCCGTTCAGCTTCCAGATGTGTGACTCTGTTCCACACTATTGCTGCACAGTCACAGAAGATGTGCTTGAACGTCTCGTCGTCTTCAAAACAAAGCCTGAACTCTGAAGAGTCCGATAGACCTATTTTATGTAAGTGATTATTTACCAGAAACCTTAGGACCGCTCTAACAAGACCTATAGTTCTGTTGGCATCCGAGGGTAAAACAAGCACTTTAGCTTGTCGTAACTTCGGTAAGGAAAACCAATATCTCCTATGTTCACCTAAGGCCCATTTGTTGGCCATAGTTTTTATTGTTGAACAGCTAATGCCACAGAAAGGCGCTCGGCAAGTGGTGGTCGAAGAGGAACCCAGTCTCGCGAGCTCATCAGCTATCGCATTACCTTACACTCCTGGATTTCCAGGGACCCAACAGAGTGTGACTCTGTTACGGGAGGACAGGAGTTGGAATATATGTTCACGCATTCCCTAACCAGCTTGGAGGAAGTTCTCCACGAAAACAATGCGCTGTTAGCGGCCTGGCTATCTGTAAACATATAGTGTGGGTGCAGACCTCTGTTCCGTCTTGGAACCATCCGTGAACCATTGCTGGCACCGGAGGTTGCCACAGGGGTTGCCTTCAGTCCAAGTCTCACGACTTTGAATGACTTATCTTAATTTCCTATTGTCGAGAAGTTCCGTAATCATATAATCTGATCTTGAGCAGATCGGTAGGCCAGGAAGATAACTTATTAGTGTCGCATCGTCTGTAATACTTTCCACGAGCCCAGACGTGATCCAGATCCACAGAAGAAGAAAACCGATCGACTTTGACGTGGTTTTTTTGGTTTCGGCTCATTTTTGGTGCGTTAATGGCTAGATTGTTGGGCAGTCATGACTTTATATTCATAAACCCACGTCTCGTCACCAGTAATGATGCGTTTGATGAATGTAGGGTCACCAGCTACGTTGGCAAGCATCTCTTTTGCAACCGCCACTCGACGTTTTTGCAAAAAATTCACAACAACCAAAATATGTTGAGTCGATCTACTAGAGATGTTGAGTGTCACTGCTATCTCTCTAATGCCAACACTTTTTCGATGCTATCATCGTTACCGGAGGTGGATGGACGACTTGCATGAGGCAAGTTTTCTACGATTTCACGACCTGAGGATTGTGAATGCTTTATGCCACTCAAATACTTTCGTTCTCGATAGAGAAGAGGCCTTTTGTAACATTTTGAATGATGCCGTTACACAAAATTTCAAGCAAACTCGTTGCTCACTTTTTTTTGCCATGTTAAAAAAAACGCCATACAAACTTTTCGCATCGTTACCCAACAGCTGTCAAACATAGACAAATTATCGCATCCCGCTGAAACTTGGCGTGGATATCAATGACAGTTATCCCAACTTAAGAAAAAAAAGTTCCCGATTCGGTCTATGTGCGCAGTTTAGATCCACCAGTCCGGTTCAAGTTTGGTATATAGTATATATATTTTGGTTTGTTTGTTTATTGTATTTTATTCGTATGTTTTCCAACAAAATTGAGCAACTGTATATACCAAATTCTTGTTTGAAACAACTCAGTTGTGTATGAAAAATAATATCGCCCAAATGGCCGCCGCGGCTGGCTTCACAGGCCTGTATGCGAACATTATGTTTCCTGTTTTCGGGTTTCCGTTTTGCTGGGAGTCCAATAGGTGCAATTTCGGCCCGAACGTTGTCCTGAATCTCGCGAATAGTGGCTGTCTTATTGGAATACACTCTGCCTTCCACAAAATCCCAAAGCAAATAGTCCAACGGGGTCAAACCGCACGATCTAGCCGGCAATCGGTGTGAAAAACTCCTGTGGCTAAACTTGCCGCGCAATAATGCGATTGTGTCACGAGTTGTATGGCAATATTCTTGCTGGACCCATAGCTCGATCGCATCCATACCATCAATTTTGTGCTATTGAAACGAGTGTTACCGCCTGGATGGCCTCATTTTCAAAAAAGTACGGCCCAATGATGTTTTTTGTGGATGAAGTGGACTCTCGTGATACTACCTTGGACTCTCAGCTCCCCATTTGCGGCTTGTTGAAGTAACACGAGAGGTGGAAATGGGCTTCATTGCTAAAGATGATTTTTGACGAAAACTCAACTGGCTCCATTGAACGAATAAGAGACGATGATAATGGTCCGTGGACATCAAATGTTGTACAATTTGAATCTTGCAAGCGTGTAAATGCAGATCCTAGCGGTTCCCAGCCGGATGCGCATGCAAATATGGTATAGTGTCAGCCACTGAATCAGTAGACCCGAACCGATCAATAATTGTCTTGATTTCGGGCTCGGTAGGTCGATTAAACTGGCGTAAAATTGTGGCTAATGCGCGAAATGTTTGTTTTACAGAACGAGCATTTTCTTAGTACGCCTGTACCACTTTAACGCGCTGTTCGGTTGTTAAACGATCCGTGAATAAAATTAGTAGTTTTCAACTTGACCTTTATCATTGGACGGGTATGTTTCGATGGCCCACCATGTAGAACAAAAAACTTTTAACTTCCCTTTGGGTGGGGGGTTCGGACCCACCGGGTCCCCGTGGATCCGCCACTGATTAGATTCAATAAGGTCACCACTGTAAACATTGAATTATTTTGTCATCCGCCTAGGACCTAATGACATATGCCTTTTGGCGCTCATAAAACATAAATGGCGATGTCAATGTTTTCCAGGGCCAGAAGAACCTCTTGAAGGCGATTAAAAAAAACACATAAAAAAGAATAATTTCCTAAAGTTTTAATCAAAAGTTGGATAAAATCAAAAGTTCCCAATAGTAAGTATAGTCGTATAATAGCACACGTACAGTATTTATAATAAATTACTATAAATAGTAACTATTGGATTTTTAGATCAATAGATAGTTCTTCCTTCCGACAGTAAAAACTCTCATAACCTTAGCGCCATCAAAAGCGAGATAAGTTTGCATTGTTTTCCAAATTTTTCTTATTATTGATTATCTCATCTCTGAATATATTTTGTTTAGTTTGTAAAATTAAAACGCATTATTCTAATTCTATTCTAAAACATTTATTGCATTTTGATATTCTTTAGATTTTTATTATTTCGCAACTGTAGTTAGAGTTGAAGTTTATTTTATTTATTTATCTCTATATATATGTTTAAAAGAGAGTTAAGAATTATGTTAGTTACACCATTTATAACTCAAGAACGGCTGGGCCGATTTTGATGATCAATGGTTTGTTGGATTCGTCTCCGCACTGGTTAACAGAGTTACGAATAAAATGTCGGAAAAAAATCACATAAAAAGAAGTAAGCCGCGAAATTCTCTTTTGGAGACTGGGGGTCAGATATCGACAAAAATCGAAAATCTTCATCTGCATCTTTTGGTAAAATTACAGCTCCATAGTTCTTATAGTCTCTGAGATTCTTTTACTCATACGGACAGACGGACAGACAGACAAGGCTATATCGACTTGGCTGTTGATAGTGATCAAGAATATGTATAGTTTAGGGGGTCGCCTACTTCTGACCGTTACATACATTTGCACGAACTTATAATTCATTTGGTACAAGGTATAACAAAGTTTTAGATACACCATCGCATCCTTTCGTCGGCATTGGCCCAAGGGCATGGGGCGCATTTAAGTAATGGCAAAGTGAAATTGACTTTATTGACTCCGCCACCCGAGTCATTGCACTCATTGCTTCGTGGCGGGATGCAGAAATTCGGCGACTAGAGCAAGTTTTCAACACTATACTTAGAACGCAGCACAGAGAAGACATAGAGTATAAAATTTTAGAGAAGAAACGCTATGCTTAGAAAACAGCTCAGAGAAAGTTTGGCGTAAAGGAGGAGCATAATATATTCGTAGATCACAGAGCAGATAGATTTAAGATATTTGGCAAGACGGGCAAGTGAGGAATACTATGCAAAGAAAACTGCTCAGAGAATATTTAGACAAAACAAAACAGACAGGTATGAATATGTTAAGAAACAGATAGATAAACACGTAACACAGCACAAAACCGCTTTTTGAGAACGATTACGATAAATAATTAAACAACGACCCGATAATGTTTACTTTTGCTATAAAGACTTGATGTTCCCTCAACAAATAGAAAGAATTGCCAGAGATTATATAGAAACTTATGTTTTTAGTGCAGATATGCTTCATCTAGGAGATCTGTTCCCTTTTATTAACAGCATATTAACATTTTCTAGAACTTGCAGCCGTACAATTAAGGCAGGTAGGAATCCGAAAAATCCCATTTTAAATGGTTCAGATTTACCAGAATGGTTAAAAAGCTTAACATTATTAAAGGAAAGATTAATGTCCTCTCGGCTACCGTTTATGATAATTAAGTCATTGGGATATAAAACAGGACAGTATCAAAGGAGCCATTGTAAAAATTTGTATTCCAAATGTGCATTGTTTCAGGGTATTTTAAAGACGGGCAGATGAACATTGTGGATATAGAGAGTTGCACAGGGTATATAATAATCTGGATAATTTGAATTGAATAAAGCAGATCGTATGGAGGTTGGCGTGCGAAGCACGCAGGGGGCAGAGCCCCCTAGTTAATATTATTAGAGTAGCTCAAAAACTAAACTAATAAGGAGGGGTGATTCTTATAGCGCTGGCAGCATAGGCCCTCGGCTAAATTTATATTGTTTGAATGGTATCCAGGTGACTAGATGTATTATTTGGTAATTCTTATACATATATGTATTTATGTAGTTCTATTTTGAGCTAAAGTGTTATCTTACATATGTATGTATACAGTTCTATATTTGATTTTATATATAAGCAGAGGCATACTATGCCAAGGCTATGCTGACGACATCGTCATTATAGCTAGAGGCAAGTATGAGGAAACACTCGGCGACATTATCCAGCTAGGTTTTAAGGAGACTAATGACTGGTGTAAAAAGGCAGGCCTGAGTCTTAATCCCGCCAAGACAGTCATAGTACCCTTCATAAGGAGATATAAACTTGGAAGGATGAGGAATATAACCCTATCAGGATGCAGCATAGAAGCGAGTAAGGAAGTCAAGTATCTTGGAGTCACCTTTGACTCCAAGCTTAATTTCAGGACCCATGTAGACAAAACGATAAATAAGTGCTCAAGGGCTCTCTTTACGTGTAGAAGCATTGCCGGGAAATCGTGGGGTACTTCACCACGAATAATAAGATGGCTCTACCTAATGGTTTTTAGACCCATGCTTACGTATGGGGCAATAGCCTGGGGCAGCAGGGCGCGCCTTAGCACGACCAAAACAAAATTGCAGAAACTACAAAGAATGGCCTGCATATGTATGACAGGAGCAATGCGCACCTGTCCTATTGCGGCCCTAGAAATATTAATGGATGTTACACCGCTTCATATCGTTATTGATATGCAGCGGAAAGCTACGCTAATAAGAATTGGGAGGGAAGGAGTTGACTTCAGCCTCACCGGGAAAGTAGGACCCAGGACAAAATATTACGAATCACTAGGCAGACACACCAGCATTTTCCAAGCTGAAGTCTGTGCTATCTGTGTTATCTGCAAAATAACTATCACGACAAGAACATTTCCATCCTGTCTGACAGTCAAGCAGCGATAAAGGCATTAAGTAGAGCCAAGATTACATCAAGGCTGGTCAAAGAAGTGAGAACTGCACTAGACAAATTAGGTGCTAGGAATAAGCTCACGATGGGTTCCAGGACATAACAATATTCCTGGAAATGAGCTGGCAGATAGACTAGCAAGGACCGGTGCAGCACACCGCTTATCGTACCCGAACCATACTGTGGGATTGGTAACCACGTGGTACGGAACCTGCTGAGAATGGAGGAGGAAAATAAACGGCTATTTCACTGGGCACAGACACCAGGACTAAAGCAGGCAAAAGCCCTTCTCTCTAACTACAACCGCAAGATGTTCAAACTCATGATAACTCGGGAAAAATACCGTGAGGATCCTGACAAGCCTCTTGACGGGACACTGTAGGCTCCGCAGCCACTTAAATAAAATTGGCATAGCGGATAGTGGACTATGTCGCTTCTGCAGCATGGAGGAAGAAACTTCAATACACTTACTATGTGAACGCATGGCCCTCATCAGCAAAAGAAACAAGATTCTGGGCATGTACGTTCTCCCACCGGAGATCGTTGTTACCCTAAGTCCAATCAAAATACTGGAATATATGCAGGCCATTGCACTGTTGGGAGAGCTCTGAGCCGTGAAGGGGTACAATAGATCCACTTGGGTCGCAGAACATCTTTTTACTCATTATTAATAATTATATATATTATGGGGTTGATTACATATACATTTATTTTTAGATTTGATGGTACAAGTTCAATCGTAGTCTCATAAATTTTACTTGATCGATTCTAGCTATATTTTGTTGAGCAATTTGCTTACGGTAAGGTAAGATATATTTAAGTTGTTTACATTTATATCCTGTTACCATTTGTTACATGATTGTATTAATTGTTGTTGCTTTATCTTAGGGTTATTTTTAAGGAAATCGCGTGTGTCGTTGCTGTTATGGTTTTATGTCATTATTAGTGGCATGTGTGCCGCATTTTTTGCTTCCTGATCCGCGAGCTCATTGTCTTTGATATTGGAATGACGGGGAATCCTTAAAAAGTTTAATTTTTGGTGAGTATTTGGTTATAGAATTGAAGCTAGATTTAAAATACATAAGTATACAGCCGTGCTACGGAAAACGAAAACGTTATTTTGAATTATCGATAAAAAAAAGCAGCGCGCTTAGTGCCACCGAAAGTCGCCACCCGTGCTCTCTCTCGACGCCTCGTGACGTGTCCGACCTCCTCCAAAGTGCCAAAAGTGCTAAGAAAATTGGCTTGCATGCGTGGAAAGGTGTATTCATCATCATGGAGGATACTTCAAAAAACACTTAAAACTATTAAAGTTCTTTCGCGTTAAGCTAGAAATGTAGATGCAGCCCTCGTATTGGTTATTTTGTTGCTGTTTTTCATTGAAGTCCGTGTCTACGCTAGCTTCACATTAGCATTTTTGTTAAGGAGCTGAAAGCGACGCAAAGGTGGCTTCATCCATTCTTTACAAACGGCAATAAATTTAGCAATTTGTTTAGTGGACATTGTGTTTACAACTGCTCCATATAGGGATGGTTCGGTTAAAGCATGTGGTGCAAGGCGGTTGGCAAAAACTGCTTAGCGAAGTTTTTTTCTTGCCAGAAATGTTGTTTGATTTAAATAAAAGTATCTTTATATAGTTCAGCGAGGTCCATTAGTAAGATAACTTTCGTGTTTTAACAAAAAGTCCCAGCATTAACACCAAGTCGAAATTGTCGTCTGGAAAATTAGTTTTACTATGTAGTTCATTAGAATTCTAACTTTAAAAAAAAAGTATCTCTATCTACTATGGTCACCAAGGTTCAATAGCTACCCGGGCTGACTCATAATCTGTTGTTTGTCTATAACACTATTTTCCCTTAGGGTACAGGGTAATGGAATATTATCGATTGAGGTGTGCAGAGATTAAAAATGTGAAAATAAGGCAGACTGCTTGCAACTCGAGAGTCCGTGAAAGCCGGTAGCAATGGCTCATTGCCTAACAAGTCACTTATTATATGGCAACCTTTTTGAAACTGGTTTTAAATATAATCCTCCCCAATGGAACGATTTTTGAGTGTGCCAATGTCGATTTGAAAATAGAATATTTAAGAATTACCTGGAACATCCGTAAAATGGAGGAAAGAAACCATTAAGATTTCGGAGCAGTTTTACACAGGTAATCCGAAATGTGTTTCAGTTTTAAATTAACTTTTAGAAATTTACAAATGATAAACTGGTCGCAACAACAGGATCTTTTTTAAATATTGCTAGCATGACGGAAAGTAGGTTTTAGTTAAAGACAACTTTGATTCGGTATATATCAATAAATCGGCAAAATTCTGAAAAATATTGCTTTCTTTTTTTAATGTTCAACTTGTTATTGCAAGGATCGGGCACGCCGGTCATATTCTTTTTAAATTGGGTGTATTTAATATGTGCAAAATTAAAATATCTAAGCAATTCACTAGTTGCCATGCTTTAAACCAATCCGCCTCCCGCTCCAACCGCAAGGCGTCCTTTATCTGTAGACAAAACCAGTCTGGGTCCAGCAAAAGAAATTTAGAAAATTTTCCCACACTTCTTACTGCAGAACGAGGCAGCTACTCATATTTGTTTATGGCCATGGTCGGGTCGTGTGTGTGTATCATGGCTATAAAGCACACGTTCCATTTGCCATATGCCATTGCCGCTGGAACAGTTGTTGTTGGCGTTGTTGTTGATGAGGTGCATTATATGGCTGGCATGCATGCTGAAGACTCGGAGGCCTTGGTCAATGTAGAGGTTGGCGGAAAGTCTGTATCTACAATTCACTTGTTGCTGTTTATTTTTTTATTTTTTTGTGATACGCGGATTTTCACTCTAACGGCTCCACACAAGTAAACTTGCAACATTTGGTGACACAAATTCTAAGCCCTTAGCATGGGCGGACCCTGGGAGTGGTCGTAAGGGGGTCTGTGATTTTGTCTTGGCGAAGGCAAAGTCTGATAGAACTAAAAGAAAACTTCTGTAACCTTTACTCACAGAGTAAGCAAGATTTATTAAGATCTGAAAGAATGAAGCATTTACGATCGTAAGTATGAATGTATTTTCTTGGTCTTCTGTATGAGGCGAGCTTGTTGTAATGATAACCATACACAGTCACCAAATGTGGTAAAGCGATTCTACATATATGTACTTCTTTAAAGCAATTATAAAATAAGATAATAGTCTAGCTTTACGAGACCTATCTCTATTTCAAATAGCTGCTGTAGGAACGACCAGCAAAGAATATTTTTTCAAAAACCACTTACGAAAACCAGACGTCCGAACAAAAAAAAAAAAAACGTTGCCACTTAATTTTGGAATCAAAAATTATTGGATAGAAAAGCATTTAATGCATTTGTTACAAAAGTAGCAATCGATAAAAAAGTTGCTCATAAGCGCCACTTTTGTACTACGTTGCCTACTTGCGCGAAACCAAAGCAAGCAGTCGGCAAAGCAAGCAGGCCTCGCATTGTCTCCTGCTTTACGCTTAGATGCATTTTCTATGTAAAAATTATGAAAATAGGCGATTGCGAGCGACATATTTGTTCGATTGCTGGAAAACTATTAATCGTAGATAAGTTATGGAGGAGTCATTTTGTAGCAAAATATATGGGTAGAATTTCTGAAAAATCCTACATGTTTTGAGATATTTGCAAATTATTCGAAAAACACCAAACACGATTTTCAACTTTTAACTTTAAACAGGCATTGTGCTTAAAGCAACAAACCTACAACCTTGACTTAAGTCTTGTTTGATAAATAAATTTTTTGACAATAACTGCGATTTTTAAATCATGACTTTAAATTTGATAGAAAAAAATATATCATGCAAAAACCGTACTATCATATATTGTCAGGGGGTGGTGCCACGCCCCCTACCCGCAATTACGAAAAATCAGTTTAAGACTTAGGACAAGGTCCCTAACGATCCCTGAAAGTTTCAACCATTAAGTATTTTTCGCAAACAGACGTGTTTTTTGAGCCTTAGTTTACTGTACGATAAGAACTATTTGTCAAATTTGGTTACGATATTTACATAAAAAAACAAAAACAGTCGCATTTTGCCCTAAAAACGTTTTTTTGACCGATCGGTCCTATGAAATATAGTTAACCGATTTTGATCATTTTTGGTACAGTGCTGGGGAAAAAACCGACAAATGTCAAATTTGGCTACGAAATCTTCTTAAACAAACGAATTATCCATCTAAAACTTTACTTTGTTCCTATGGGAGCTCCATAATACTATAATCCCGATATGGAAAAAATAAATAAAACTGTCTTCCATAGGATTATAAGGGATCTAATCTCAAAGTTTGGTTACTCTAGCTCCTACCATCTCTGGATCTAGGCGTTCAGACGGACATGGGTATATCGACTTCTCTAGTCATCCAGATCATAGTTTAGGTAACTTTGGGTGGTCTCCGACGACTCATTCTGTTTGTTACATACATTTTCGGCTTGCACAAACTTAATATACCCTTTCTACCATAAGGTACAGGGTATAAACATGTAATTTGTTCCCAAAAAGACTCTAGTGACCCTCAATAGTTTTTGACCACCCCAAACTTAAACTTCTCACTTGCAACCCAACTAAAAACTAAATGAAACTAAAACAGTTTGTGAAAAAGCTAATTTCGCTAATATCGGTATGAAAACTCATTTAGACTTTAAATACAGAATCTTTTGACTATTTGTTTTCACCATTTATTACACAACCATTTCCCGTAAACAGCTCAAACTTTCTTTCTAGAATCGTTTTATAAAATACGTCCGAATCGGAAAATGAAAATTATTTCAGATACTGGGTATATTACAGTCGGAATGTTTCAAAGCGTCTAGCTTGACAGGGCACCAAAAACTGCCCTCAATGATTTTAAACGTGTTTTTTACAACTGTGCCTAAACTACTGAATATTTTAGAACAAGATTCTTTTTAAATCTAAACTTTATAAATAAAATAAAATTTTTTTTAACCGGCACATTCTCTTTATTATTAAAATGTAAGTTTTCTTATTTTTAAGCATGTTTCTTAGTTGTCAATAGCCATTTTGATAAGCACGTCTTTTTATAGTAAAAATATTTAAAAAAAATCAATCTAAAAAAATATGAAACAAAAATTATTTCACGATTTTTAAAAACTTGTCTGAATAAATTTTTTTAGTCATATTTAATAGAATACATATTCTATGATGAAAAATATCATTTATATTGAATGCGATTATAAAAAATTATCATTGCTTAACAAAGGATCCTTCAATTACTTGCAGTAAATGATTTCAATTAAAATGGGCTATGGGCAGGGCCGTAGGGCGAAAATCCGGGCCAGGGGAGAAAATGTACCGGCCCCTCTATTACACCTTTAGTTTAAATCACGACAGTACGACAGTAATTACACCGGGCCCCTGAAAAAATTCCGGGTCTGGGGGAATCGCCTCTTCCCCCATTTCTACGGGTCTGGTTATGGGGTTACCTTCAATACAAAAAATTTAACAAAATAAATTGAAATCTTTCCACCTTTTACACTAGTAGACCCTTTAAAGAATATATTCGAACAAACATGGCGTTTCGAAAAAACCGTCAAGAAAGTATGAACCTGTACTCGAGATCCCATTTATTATGTTGGGTTAGAAATTGAACTTCAATGTCAAAATTTGAGTCCGCCCCGAAACGTATTTCTGTATTCTCCTCTGATCCTTATGAAGCAAAGCCATTAAATACACTCTAATATGACATCATAAACATTGGTCCATTGAAAGATTAAGGCCAAACGTACCTATAGCCTCAAAAGATTGCACCACTATGCAGTTTAGTGTATAATGTTTGTTAGTTGCGCCATAAGCAACACCTTTAACTACCAACAAATTACAACTTTATCATGTAGCAAACACTGCAAACAAGATACTTTGCCGCACTGCGGTCTTCTACTAGACAGAAGACGCCGATCCCCTGCACATGGACGGCAATGAGCTGTATCCCGGCTCAAAGCGCGCATAATTAATGAGGTGCGGCGACTGCCTTTGCGTCTAAAACAGCCGCCACACAAATGAAGCTATTGCCGACTGGAAAAAGGCTGGTTCCATCTTGGCTCCTCCATATTTATACAGAGCGGGCATTTTAAATAAAAGATAAGCGACAAAAAATCGAGTGTCACGTGCGACAGTGTTTCAATTGGCGTATGGATCCGAAATGACTCCATATATTTGCAGGGTCTGCTTGGATGCGGCGAATAGCTTTGCTACTTAGTCATACATATTAAAATAAAATACGCTAACTGGCCGAAAAACAAATCTTGTAAATCGAATTTGGAAGAAAAAAAAAAACCTGGGCATGCCTTAGTTTGACCAAATCTCTCATAACACACTGAAACAGCTCCAAAATGTCTGTCGACACTTAAAATTAGATTATACCATATTTGAGCGGGCCAACATAGAAGCGGCTTGGAATACTTAATTTTAGACTCGGCCGCTTTTAGGCGCATTTGTTGGTTGGGTAAGCCGTGTGCGAGACTGTAATTCAATCTGCTTGCATTCAGACATGTAAGAGCAATTTTAAAACAATTTTCAAGTTGCTGACAGACGCACCGGCTACCTGATTGGCATTGGTTCGGCGCAAGCCAAGACACTAGCACACTCAGGAGTTGGTTGGCACAGTTGGCAATGCAGCTTGAGTGACTTTGGTACCAATCTGTCCATCATCATTACCATCAAGTGTAACATTTGTGACGACAGGCAGGCAGGCAGTCAGACGCAGACAGACAAACAGACAGCACTGCACAGTAGCCATGGTTGAGATCGCACGAGAGCATTAGGTGGCGTTGGTGATGGTGATTGTGATGGAAATGGAGATGGTGATGGTGCTGCTATTGGTGCTGTTGGTGCTGAAGGCAACTGATCCTCACTGATCCACTGCTGTGGCGTGCTGCGAATGCCAGTGCAATTACTTTGTAATTTAAGTTATTGATTGCCACGCTGTGACTTCAAGCTTGGCTCAAGAAAGAACTTTGCTCGGTTGATCTACTGTGGATCGACTTGCTGGGAGACGTCTACTAGTCCCGATGCAGCGCCGTTAGATCACCAATTCACCAGCACCCATATAGTATGTATTATTTTTTAAAAACATATTCTCTTTTTTTATTGTTTTTACTTTGAGCCTTATCTAGTTTTATGAATTTAAGTTTAAGCTTAAATGGGAATTTATAAAGTTCGTATGTCATTGAAGAATTCTCCTTTCTTCAGCTACAAACTGCTGCCAGTTTGCTATGGACGGGTTATTATTGTTGTCCATTCTAGATGTCATTTTTTTTTTTTTTATATATATACTTTATACGTATTTATGTATTGTAGGTATGTGATGAGTGGAGGGAAGTCATAAACTGGAGATGACTGCGCCCGGACCGTCAGTTTTGCTGCATTAAAAACTGTCATAATTTATTGAATTTTTTTTATTTTTTACATTGACAATTTGATGTATTGATTGTCATTTTGTAATGCTGACATTTATGATTGTAATTTGCTTTTCAACAATACTTGCTAGTATTTAAGCGACTTGAAGCATGATATATAAATTTAATTTCTAAATATGCGATCTTGGATGAATGGAAAGTAAAAATATATTATACTTTTGTTTTTACAATATTTACAATCTTCCAATGTTCTATAACCAATCAGTCAATTATATAAAATTAATTAAACACTATCCTTCATTGAGATGAGGTGCTATATTATTAGTACAAAAAAAAAATACAAAATTGAAATCTGCTTCAGTGATCAAGGATATGAAATTCTTTTAAGTCGTCTATACGTTGACTTTTATCCTTCAACTTTATGGCTAGATTATTACTATGGTCAAGTAATCTTTCTATGTACCTAATCCCTTATTTGCTGACTTCTTCTTTTACAAAGCAAATGTTTAGATCTTTGTGTATTACGGCATTTGACACAAAAAATGGAGCGTTAACAATGTTTCTCAAAGTTTTGGATTGGGCTCGCCATGCCCCATAACTGAATGCCGAATGTCCAAATAGGTTTCAGAACGGCCTTATTTATAAAGTGTAACTTTGTTCTAGAGGCTGAGTTGAGAATTATGCCCCAATCAATAGCCAGTGCATTTTTTCGTTTTAATTTTAAGGATCCTGGTGGGGACGGAATTTTTCCAGCACTTCTCCAGAAATGCCTGGATTTTATCCTGAAACCACTGATTCGTCTGTTTAGAGCAAGCTTTGATTGGGCATACATACCTCACTCTTGGAGGAGCGTACGGGTAGTCTTCATCCCCAAATCAGTTTGCTTACTTCAAGGAAAAGTCAACAGAGGTTTCCTTACGCAACCTAGTCTGCAAGATTGAAACCGCTTTTCACTCAAAAAACATAGCTTTGTGTGCCTTCTTGGTCTCTAGAGCGTTGGCACGTAGAAACATAGAACCACAGGTGGGCGCTTGTATCGAATCCATGCTCAGATAGAGGGACATAACTTCACCTCAAGATGGTACAAAAGTCAGCATAAGAGCTGTAAAAGGCTGTCCACAAGGATGTATGTTATCTCCCCTGCTATGGTTATTTTTAGTGCATGATTCGTCAATTTCTTATCCCAAGTTGATACAGCATTTTGCAGGGCTACGATATTGGTGCTACTCAGAATTTTGTCATCTGCGAAAAGGAGGGATATTTCAGTTTCACCGCCGATTTGTTTTAACTAGTAGGACATGATGATATTAAACAGCATAGGACATAACACACTGGCTTGGTGGACTCCCACCTTAACACTGAATTCGTCCGAGTCACCAGCTGTACATCTGACTTTAGTCCTGGCGTCATCATACATGTCCATTATCATGCGGACGTAAACGTCTGGTACATCATGTGCTCTCAAGGCCAACCAAATCAATTCTCGAGGGACTCTTTCGAAGGCTTTCTCCAAGTCGATGAACACAAGGAACAGGTTTTTTCGGGCGTCCCGGTATTTTTCCATCAGTATCCGAAGACACTGAATAGCATCAATTGTTGATTTACCTTCCACAAAGCCACATTGATTATTGTCTTGCAACCTTATAATGTTTCTTAGTCGGTTGTTTACCACTTGCTCGTTAATTTTTAAGGTGTGTGATGTTAGTTTTATTGCACGGTAGTTGGTCAGCTTACGGGAGTCCCCTTTATTTTTGTAGAACGGGAGTAGATAGCATTTCCTGAACGCATCTGGCATTGGGCTCCCACTTTTTATTTTGTTGAAAAGAGCGGTGAGCCATTTCAGCCCACAAATGCTCGTTTCCAGCCAAAACTCCAAGGGTATTTTGTCCGGTCCCACAGCCTTACCGCGTTTCATCTCCATCACCGCCTGCTTTACATCCTCCAAATTAAAGTCAGAGACATCGGAAAGGTTTAGCTCTACATTTGGAAAAGCTTCCCTAGGAAACTCTTCGTTAAGCAGCTCACGAAAGTACTCGAAGTGTCTGGCACATATCTCTTTGTCGTCGATTAGAAGGGTGCCTTGGAAATCTTCGATATATTTCGGAGCTTCTATTTCCCGTGCATTTCTTTTCCGTTGCGCCGCAATCTTGTAAATTCTGGCATTGTCCTTTCTCGTATGCGAATTTCCATTTACAGCTTGGCTTTCTAGTTCTTGATAGAACTGCTCTGCTGATTTCGCTCTTGCTTTGGCCACCATTCGTTTCACATTTTTCCGGCATTCGTCATATGCACACGAAGCTGAGCCTTTTCGTCTTCTTCGTTTGACTCGCCTCGACTGCTTTCGCTATTTCGTCGTTCCACCACCAAGATTCTTTCCCATTGCGGAGGCGTCCCTTCGAAACTCTTTTCAGCTTTACCCAAAAGCGTTTCACTCAATTTATTCCACATTTGGTTTGGGGCTTAGCATCAACCCCCTGAAAGCTTTGATTGTTCACTTCACGAAGAGACACAACATGATGCTTCGGAACTTCGTTATAAATAACACTGAGGTGAGGTATTCAGACCAGGCCAAATATGTAGGAGTTGTCCTAGACAAACGACTCAACTGGAAGTCCCATTTAGAGCAAGTGCTCTCCAAAGCTACTCGAGCTCTGTGGGCTTGTTGGAAATTCTTCGGCAGCAGATAGGGCTTCAGTCCTAATATTATAGTATTTTGATCGAACTAGCTTCGTAAAGCAAGTTTGTTGTGCACTTTAAGAAAATAAAAAAAGGATGTGTTTATACAGCTGTTTAAATAAAATATGTATCATAAAGTATGTAACGTACGCAACGGCATACAATTTCTCAAAAAAAAGGCCTACGTTAAATTTGGGTTCAGAAGAATTTGAGATAATATGTACCATCATATTGCAATCAAATTCGGGTTATTGCATAAATACTACAAAAAAAATGTTTGATTGCCAAATTTGGTTGCGGTATCTTCATAAACAAACAAAAAAAAGACGAATTTTGCAAAAAACACGTTTTTTTGACCGATCAGAACTATGGGGGCTATATGATATACTCAACCCATTTTGATCAAATTTGGTACAGGGTTTGGGAAACAAAAAAAAACTTGCGAATGCCAAATTTGGATACGATATATAGGTAGTAGGTCCAAGGCAGCTACATCGATTTTATAACCCCTTTACAATAGAGGGCTCCAAGCAAAAGCAAATTTCTCAAGTCTTCTAATGAGCTCAAAATATGTGTACAAATCGATTTTCAACTCAATAGCTTAAAAAACAACAAAGTTGGTCCAAATCGGACAGATCGTCTATAGCAGCTATAAGAAATATTGGGCCGAACCGGACGAAACTTGGTAGATCGTCTTGAGGGCTCAAAAAATGTACATAAGTACCAAACGATCGGACAAAAAAATATTTTTGGTGCAAAATTCAATTTATTGCATTTGTTTATAAAGTTATCGGCACCAAATTTGGAGTTTGGTAGTTTTTAACAATACATAAGAACTGTACCACATTTTACCAAAATCGCTTGACTATATCATATAGTCTCAATGGGAATGATGAATAAAAAAAAAACGTTTTTGGTGCAAAATTTATTTTTTTGATTTTTTTTATAAAGATATCGTAACCAAGTTGGCAATCAAAAAAGGTTTTGGAGTAATTAAGCAATGCACCAGATTTGATTGCATTGTGATAGAACACGCTATCTTAAAGTCTTCTCCGCCCGACCTCAACTTAATCCATCTTTGTTTTATAGCAGGAAAAAAATGTAACGTACGCAACGTAACGTGCGCAACGATGAATTTTGCAATTTTGGATAAACCAGAACACATATAGTCTTCAACTGACCCAATTTTAAATTCTCAATTATTCTTCATTCTTTTTCGTAATTTTATTTTTTTGGTTACTACGCAAAATTTGCTGAAAATAGCACAAATGCAAAAAGTACTTCCGTTTTTTGTACCGTACGCAACGGCACTTTAGACACGAATAAGTATTTTTCTAAAAATAGTTAAGTAAAGGCTGAAACGTCATTTGAAACAACTCTCAAAGACCTTTTTTTGCTGATAGTTGTATGGATATATCTCATTCACAGCGCCGATGGTATTAAAAAAATATGCGTACGAATGTAACGTACGCAACCTGGGAAATGCCTATATGCAGCCCTTGTGTGGTGGCCCAAGGCGCAGTAAAATATGGCCATTAAGAAGTGCAGCAAGCTTTAAAGATTAGTATGCCTATCTCTCTCGGGAGCTATGCATACCTGTCATGAAGTCAGTCCTTGGACTTACATCACAGTACATTTTCATCAAAAAGTCAGCCATGCAGAGTCTTCTGCGTATCCAGATCACATCTGGACTCTTAGCAAGTGACACTGGACATGCCGCATTTATAAAAAGATCTTTTTGATCACGTAATTATTTCACAACAAGAAATTTAGATCTCTTTCACCAAGTCGGGAGACTTGGGCAGCACCTGTGCAAACCTCCGGTGGCAGCAATGGTTCATGGATGGTTCCAAAACTCAACAGGGTGTAGGTGTTGGAATCGCTGGGCCCAACACAAGAATCTCTATTGCAATGAGTATTTGGCGCAGCGTCTGTCAAGCAGAGATTCATGCCATAGAGATCTGCGCCCATAGTATCCTTCACAAAAGGAACTAGGGAAGCAAACATTTTCATTTATTAATTTATTAAGATAGCCAAGCTGCTATCAGGGCACTATCGGCATGGAGCATCTCCTCCAGGATGGTTAAAGAATGCCATTATTACTTGTCTTCCCTAAATAGAGTCGTGCTATGTTAGCTACCTGGACACTCAGAAGTAGATGGAAACGCGATCGCAGATGACCTAGCACGACAGGACGCCTCCTGTGGTATTATCTTAAATACGTTAATAAAAGGATCGATTGCGTATTAGTAAACTCAACCAGAATACATATGTATAAACTAATTTCATGAGTAAAAAGAGTCTTACATAATTTCTACACAAAACCAATCGGGAAGACCTATGGTGCCTAGTTCACTTATATTTTCTAAAAGATCTTTTGTTATATGATTATGCCTATGAAGTCTTTTAAAGTATATTTTTTCAAATCTTTGAAGACAAAAATAGGCAAGTTTTTTACTATGTGAGGATACCACCCCATGTAGGATAGAAGCTTCGGGAATTATAGCCAAAAATTACCAAATGCAACCCCGCTTTGCCTAGAAGATCCTTTAAATACTGCGTTATGCTTTGGTACTGTAGCAAGTCGAGCACAGCCGACAGTGTGATACCTTGTAACCTTTTTCTCGAGAAAAAATATATGCCTGCATATTCCTTCTAAGAACGTTTCCAAGTTCCTTAAATTTCTACCGATTTAATGAAAATTGGAAGTTACGTCGAAGAAGGTATTCAAAGTGCATGGAATAAGTTTCAAGTACCATACATATGTTGAAAGGTGTTTGAGAAAACACGGTAAAATCAATTGTGTTTATTAGAGTCACATGAACATTCTTACTAAAATAAGTGGTCCTATAGGTCCTAAGGTAATTTTTTACCATAATAACGTATAGTCAAACTTTGGAAATCAAATTTTGTAATCTATAGAAAGATCGTGTCAAATAATCAACAATGTTTTTTCTAATTTTGCAAACGTTTTCAGCCAAATTCCCCACAGTCCGACGAATCCGAAGTTTGCTATACATTTTGACATTGAAATTTGGGACAAGAAGCCGAGAAAGTTATGTATGTATATGATTGAGGTTATGTGGTCGTTCTTCTTTATCTACGATCCTCATTTTTTTTTTTTGATACTTTCCCCACATTTAGTGATGGCCACTTTGGTTACTTTTAAAGGCTACAAAAGCACCGACGTATAGTCGCAACTAACAAAGAAATCAAAGCCTGCGTTCACATTGCAAAGAAATAAATCACAAATCGAACCAAATCAGTAGAAAATCCTGAGCCATAACCGGTCAAGTGTTGTCTATGAGTACGCACTAATTTGGTCATTAATTGTCAATGCATATATGTACATATGTACATTCGTTTATATACAAGTGTGTGCTAGTGTGTGAGTAAGTTAGCTTCATGCCTAAATTCTCAAAACACCCAAAAGGCATAACGTGAGCTCATAAATAACAAAAATTGCTAACGACAAACGACAAAGATATTTAATAATAAATGTTCCAAAACAAGACATACCAACTTAGTTGGCAGACAATACGGCAGGCCGACCGATATTGTCAGTCCGGCTAAAAACTTGTCACTTGAATATAAAAAATAAAAAACTTGAAGTTGGAGTCAGCAAGTAAGTACTTATTTATGATGGGTGCGTGACACGAGATATGTTTGCGAAAGCTAAGAAAAACCACAAGTAAAAATGTGATACAGTCGAGTCAGTGTCTAACAATGGGGTTCCTTCCTGTACCCTTTTTCCGAAAAAAATACATATGTATTTGCATAAGAGAAACTGCTACAAGCAATTTCCAGTTGCAAAAATTATTTCCAAGTTCCGTAAATTTTTACCGATTTCACCGACTCCGTGTCGTGTATAACAATTCTTAGATATTTTCTATCAAAAGTACCGGGAATTTCAATTTAAAATGCCCCCGATGAGGAGATTTTAAAAATTGTTTTCTAGGTGGGACTGACTGTCACTAATGATGATGTCAGCTGGCTATCAGTGTTCCTCACCGACATTTATGATAAACGAAATTATTGAACATTGAGTTTTTTCAGATTTATCAAAAGCCTGTGTATATGAGAGACATAAAGACTAAATCGTTGAACCTCTCTCACCGACAATAAAATCGATTTAGTGAACTATTACTGAAAATGGTCATACCAGACATCTCTCACGAATCAGTTTGTACCATTTTGACCGACCATTTGAGCATGAGATGCAAACCAAAAATTAAGATAACGCTCATTGTTTTTTTTTTATGTTCGCGGTATGGTGCATCATGTATTTGTTCTGAAGGGGCAGACGGTTAATAAGGAGTTATATTTGAGTATTTCGGCATTTGCGTGAAAGAATTCGGAAAACTTGGTCGGAATTGTGGGCGAATATATCGAGCTGCAATTATGAAGCAATTCAAGGCCCAAAACTCGATAAACGACATCGAACAACAACTGAAATCACCTGATTCGGTTACGTCTGTAGTCTCTTCCCCCTACGTGGAACGCGTTTTAACACCTTTGAAGAGATGGCTATAGCTCAATCACTTACCAAGGTTATGATAAGCATTTTGGTCTGCAACTCCTCATTCTGCCTTGTTATACATACATTGCACAAATCTAGTAAACCTTTTATACTTTGCATTTCGGGTACAAAAATATTTCGTAATGCATATTAGAAAAATTATTTAGACTGTTTAATTTATGCTAAAACATGAAATTTCAAACGAAAGTTTTACAATCCCACAAGAAGGAAATATCTTTGCCTAAGTGAGCGTAAGCTACCTACCATAGTGACTCTTACGGCTATCACGCCCACGAATAACTCACGCGACCATATCTAGAATCCATCAATGCTGAAGGTGCGGAAATTTTCCTTGTATTACTGCCTGCAATCACAATTCGAGCAGAAGAAAGTACTTATACTTAACTACAATACTTATAAGTACATATCGTATATTTCGGTATGTCAATCTGTAACTTTAAGAGTACGTATACGCGTATACTAACTAATAGCGAAGATCGGAGACAGTGCAGTGGTGCGTTTGATTTGGTCATGCGATGGTGTTTTCCTACGCAGCTGGAAACCATTTTTAGTGGTAAATGATCGATGATACCCTGTTTGCAGATTGTCACAGGCAGCGGCAGGCTCTGCGTCACTTGGAGACTGTTTGCAGCTGACTTTTGAAATGGATTCACCAATGTAAGCTTTTCCTAGCACCTAGGGGGCATCATTTTGGTTTTCGCCTTACACGTCATCGACATAGTGATCTGTGCGGTGCCATGCCAGATTATTTACTGGCTCTTGGACTCGAAGCTCTGAAAGCAGTTTTGGTAAATTACTTGCTGTGACATCTGTATTCTGCAATCTAGATCAGATCGTTGGTAATCATTTGAGAGACATGACATCATTTACGACAGCTTATGACTATGGTGGGGATGCTGGAGGTATTATCAATTCCAAAACTGTCATTGTCATCATTAAAACGCAGCTTACCTTATCGGATCAAATATTGAAGTTATTAGTCGAGCAATAAATCATGCCATACTTGTACTTCAATCACATGACCGATGCCATCGTGCCGCAACCATCAAGATGCATCAAACTGGGATAAACTGTGCAGCTAAAGAAACTAAGCTCTGTCTCAAGTCAAATCTTTACTATCTGAATGGTAATTCGATTTGTATTCACAGGCTGCAGTATTCAATTAGATAGCAATTAATCCCATTCACACCTTCAAGGAGCTAGCATCTGTACGATAAGGCTGGTTATTTCAAGCAACCTGCATAGCTTGGTATCGAGACGCTCATCATATGTCATGGAATACCAGTGTACTAGAAGAGTCCAGAGAAGACGAAGCGCAGCCAGAGCACATTTTACAACACAAAGATTTTACTTAGATCAAAGCGATCGTACCGCGTCTTGCGATGGCGCTCAAGTCAAACACACACACAAACAAAGACAATTGAATGTGATGTCTAGGGTGCTCCCAGAGCAGAAACACAAAAAAAAAAAAAAGGCTCCACGTACCAAAGCCAAAAGTGGATGGGTATGCACATTCACAACAAAGCAAAACTACAAAGCTGAACTGGAATCATGTCAGACACAGTTGCAATCTTCCCAAAGGCTTTTTGCTCCTCAAGTGTGCAGAGGCTCACGAGGCAATTCGCTGAAGCTTTCGTTGTAATTAAATCAGTAGTAGTAACCAAGTCGAGATCGCCAGGCAGAGGCAAGAAAGCGAATCCATTCGCCAATGATTTGATCGGCAGACACCAATTCAAAGACCATCCACACGGATGAATTGCTGTAACCCATAGAGATGCCAATGGCAATATTCCAAAGGCAAAAACCAACAGACTTCTGGTAACATTTGTTACTTGCTACTAGGGCGGCCACTACTACCAACTGGTAAGCTTTTGGAACCACGGTCCCAGCTGTTTCGTTTCTGTCTTGTTACTCTTGCATACAAATGACACAAACGTATTGTTGATCTTTTTCCTTGAGTTCTTGTAGTTGCTGTTGGGTATTGTTGGTTTGTTGTATTTCTAATGTCGCGATTCGCATTCGATCAGATCCGTTGCAGCGTCACCATCATAGTCAGCATCACACAACGTCACTTGAAGGTGCTCGGACATCGCCACACGTTCGTTCCATAGCACAGAGTTAGACTAGACGAGCGATCGAGCGTTTGATTTCACCTCGACGCTAATGGCGACAAAGTGCCGTGGAGCGCTAAATTGTTGGCCTCCATAGGAACAGTCGATATTGTTGGGACCATTGGACCCCTGGCATGCGGGCAGGGGGGGGAAATGAAGACAAAAAATAGCATGTGTCTTTAATTTGATTGCTGTCACCGGGATCGCCTGGTGAGTTGAGCCTTCGGAAATCTTGCGCATTGCCATTTGACAATTCACAAACAATTTATCTATTTGTATGTCAAGCGATTGCTTGATGGTTCCGAGGAATGATTATTTTGCGATCTCAGGAGCTTTACGTTATTGTTTTTTCCTCTTCTGTGCTACATATGAATGTGTGTACACTTTGACACCTTTAGAATTGAAGATCAAGTTGATGCGATTGGAAGAAGCAATTACTCATCGAAACTAATCTGTTATTAACAATAACATCGGGATGCGTAATGTTCAAGTAGAGATGTCTGGAAAGCCTTTTTTTTTTGTGTTTAATGCGTTGGACACCTTAAAATGGATACAATGCAAGGCATATGCCTACCGTAAACATTTAAAAAAATGTTGATTTATTAATCAATTTATTTAAATTAAGTAAAATATAATTACTACTAAAATCAATAGTTGCGGACTTAAGGGTTATGTTATACATATACATATGTTACAAAGAGCTTGAAATAATTGTTGTTTAATGTTAAGTTATTAATATGCGCAAAATCATAATAAGTACATCTATCCCTAAATTTTTTGTGTAGAAAAAAAAAGTAAGTCAAGAAATTCTTATTTCGCTAAAGCTTTCGTTGTAATTAAGACAGTTGTTGTAACCAAGCCGATATCGCCAGGCAGAAGCAAGATAGCGAATCCTCTCGCCAATGATTTGATAGACATTGCGCATATAAATAATTGACATAATACATTTAATTAAAACACCAATGAATTATTATTTACATGTATATCAATGATTATATACAAAGGGTATACCAGGTTTGTGCAACGTATGTAACGGACAGAAGGAGGAGTGGAAGACCCCCAGTCCTTTATACCAAAATGCTTATCATAGCCTCGGGTAGCGATTGAGCCATGTTCGTCCGTCCGTCCGTCCCTCCATCTGTATGAACACCTAGATTTCGGAGACTATAAGAACTAGAGAACGAAACTTTACCAGCTGGTGCGTAAGACCCCTAAGAAGATGAAGTTTGTTGAATTACTGTATACAAATGACACACAAATTATTCGGACACCAAAAATTTTCAACTTTAACGCGCTATAACTTTCCATATAGGTAGTGGATAACATTCCAGGTATATATTCTAGCCGGTAACTTAGATCTCAATATGGAAATAGGTTATTTAGCTAGTCATCTTCACATCCCGACGCACGTCATCGTGCATAACATAGATTAACCTACCGGTGCTAAGTCAGTGTCAGGTGAGTGAGAATTGTGTCATATGCGAGACTTCTCGTTGGCTTGCAGCATCTACCAAAAGCCTCTGGGCTAGCGGTATATTTGTGCAACATGGCTTGCTACGCCAAAGTTTTCCTAGAAACAATCGCGCGATGAACAGCATTTGCCTCTGCTGCTCCACTCCATAAATCTCGCAACACAATGACAAAATATTTGCAAATCGCAAGGCGTGCTTCAGTAAAGCCGCCTCCCGATACAAATCTATTTTCGCCAGCTCCGGCCGGCTTTCCTATGTATGTACGAGTATATTGTTGAAGCGGCACACTTATGTATGTACTTTGTATATACGTGGTGTAGTTGCATTGGTATTGGTCACAGTCTGGTTAAGCGCCTCAACTTGTTACTCCACCAAGCCATTGTCTATTCTTTTTCAAATGCAACTGCCAACTTGCCGCCAACTGGTAGCAACAAGAGCAACACGCTGCTCCTACGTCACTGCCGCAGAACACGATCAACTCCCCTGGGGCTCTGTTGCAAGCGTAAGCAGGTTGGCATGGCCGCTGACCCTGCTTTGTAGACCGATTTGTTTTTGCCGCTCAAACGGCCCCCGATCCCAACCATTTGGAGAGCTCAATTCCTCGGGGCCTTTAACAAACAAATTGTTACACTTACATGTGAAATTTATCACTCCTTGCGTGGTGGGACTTATCACAGGATTGTTGGAGCTTAGCCTGTACACCAAGTCTTTTTAAACCTTGGAAGTTTTGTTATCGATTTTTTGAGATCGCTTAACTTGTTATGAAAAACTTTACTAAAACCATTAAAGCCAAATTAGAGATGTTTCCAGCCATGATCGAAAAATGTCACTACTGCCTTGTCCTCACCTTTTTGTATGCGCAATAAATAATCCCCAATTCTGACGGCAGGACAAGAATATTCTGCTTTCGTATGCGTCTGCACGTTACACTGTAATGGCCTAGCATTTGTCAATGTCATCAACATCTGCGTCAACAACAGGATTGAAGCTACAGCGGCAGTCGGATTTATACTTGAGGCTGCTAAAGTTTGGTCATTGAAGAAAAGTCCAACTAAATACAGCGAAAAATTGTGTTTATAGTCCTACCATGATTGCATTGTTTGACAAACCCGTGACTCGCAGAGTGTTTGGCTCCCATTTTAAACTACTCATAGTTGAAAAATGACTCCACACTAATTTGCAACACGTTTCTGGTTGACTAGGACGTGCCTTTATCCACCAGCTTAGGTAATGGCAAGAAATAGCTAAGTCTTCAGCAAATGAATTATGACTGAAGTTTATTTAGTAGGCCGTTCCTCAAATCTCAAGTGCAAAAAAAAAAAAACAAAAAACTCTTAAAAATCGATCTTCAACAAAAAACCAGTTGTGTAAAAATATGTGTACGGTTCAAATAACTTTGAATACAGACCTAAAACATTCATTTTTAAGAGATCAGGAAGAGCTCTGTAGTTCCAAAGGTGATGCTTCTCTTTCACTGCTGGATATTTAGCGCGATATAAATATAACAATGTGATGAAGTGGAATTATATAATTTAATATTAAAATTAAAAATTTAATTAAAATGTAATTCAAATTTATTAGTTCAAAACTATAACTCAAATCCATTACATTACGGGGAGCCAGAGAAATTTCTAGAATACGGTTTATAACCAAATCTCTATTTAAAACGTTAGCTGCTACCGAACCTTCAGCGATTTTCATTTTCGGACAATTTTTGCTAAATGTTTATGCTTTTACGATAATGGCAGCAAAGAGCTTGGTAGTTTTAGTATACTTAGACACCTATTTAATTATATGAATTTTAAGAGTGATTTAAGAAAGTTAAGGTATTTTTTGTAGAAGGGCACATTAAGTTGGTGCAAGAAAAATCGGCGCAACACCTAGAAATAAGCAAATAAATCGTTATACCAAAATGATCAGCTATGTCCGTCAATCTGAATTTCCTCTTTCTCAAAGATCAAAAGATCTAGATCAGAGCTGGGCAGCCCATAGCCCAAACGGGCACTTTTGCTTCGTGCATTTACACAGACACGAGGCCAAAGTAAGCCGAAGTCGCCAATTTGAGCACAGCAGAGAGCATAACTCAATTCAACTTTGTACGTTGTGTGCACTGAGAGAAATAAATGATTAAATGCAGTTATCACAATTATACATATATATATAAATATTTTCAATCAACGCATTTTATTAACTCAAAAACGAATAAAATATAAGATAAACAATGTCCAAAAATTACGTTTAATATTTTCAAGGCAGTTAGGTATTTTAAGCAATTTTTTTGAAAAATAATTAAAATGCAAGTGGCACAGTGTGGACCACTGTAAACTTAGCATAAATCCTAATTTTTTAATGACGATGTTCATTTTGAAACAATGAGCAAAAGGTGCTCTCCATCATTAGAGCGCTCTCCTGGAGTGCTCCACTCGTAGAAAGGGCATCAACCTAATTATAAAGATCTCGTAACCAAGTTGGCAATTGAAAAATATTTTTTTGAGTGATGTCCCTGTGTTTAACGTACTCCATCTTTGTTTTATGACTAGACAAAATGTAGCGTCCGCAATGTAACATCGTTTTTCAATTTTTGGATGAACCTGAACACTTTTAGTCTTCCACAGACCCAATTTAAATTTCTCAATTATTGTTCTTTCTTTTAAGTATATGGATTTTTTTTTATTACGCAAAACTCGCTGAAAATTACGCGAATACACGTAAACATCCATTACTACTTCCTAATTAATGATGGCGTACGTTAAAGTCAGGCGCAGACGACTTTGGGATACCCTGTACCGCCACATTGCAATTAAGTCCGACACATTGCCTAAGACCTCCAAAAGATATTTAATTCGGCAAATTTGGCAACGATATTTTTATAAACAAACAGAATTCAGTCGAATTTTGCACCAAACATTTTTTTTGACCGATCGGTCCTATGGGGACTATATGACATAGTCAACCGATTTTGCTCAAATTTGGTACAGTGCTTGGGTACTTTAAAAACTTCTAAATGCGAAATTTGGTTACAATATCTTCACAAGCAAACGAAACACAACCAATTTTGTACAAAAATCGTTTTTTTGACCGATTGGTCCAATGGGAGCTATATGATATAGTCAACCGATTTTGATCAAATTTGGTACAGTGCTTGGGTACTTTAAAAAACTTCCGAGTGCCAAATTATGATATCTTCATTAACAAACGAATTATTCATCTAAAACTTTTGCTTTTTTCGAGGTCCTCCGAAACATCCCTATGGGAGCTATGTAATATAACCCCGATATGGAAAAAATAAAATAAACTTATCTCCTCTGACATAATTACGCATCTAATCTGAAAATTTGGTCTCTCTAGCTCTTACCATCTCTGAGATGTAGGCGTTCATACAGTCAGACGGACATGGGTATATCGACTTCTCTTGTCACCCTGAAAAATATGCGCACGAATGTAACGTTCGCAACGCGGGAAATGCCCATATGCAGATTTTTAGCTTTCTTTAGACTTTTTTTTTAAACTAATACTATATTGTCTTTCACTCTGTTCGAATTTTGTCGGATAAAAGTTTAACAAAATAAAAGTATTCAATGATGAAACCACAAGCACATTTTATTTAAAAGTTAAGATCAATAAAATATTAATGATTATTCAAAGATCGTAGTACTCTGCTTGTTGCTATGTATTCAAAATATATGTAAATATTATTATGTACGTACCAGAGTGAGTGTATGTACGTTAGTAATTACATATGGTACATGCATTACGCACTTGTCGCTCTAAGCTGATCCAGCTTTGCCATGGCTGATTGCGGCCACTCGGTTGGTGCACTGTAATTAAAATGAAATCAGCATACGGCTTAATTTCATCTTCGAACGACTAGTCCCAGCCTATCTCTGAAAAGCGACTCTGCGTCCAAATCCAACTCCGAATCATAGTTGGTCTGTTGGGGCTGCTGGTCTCTTCAGTGGTTTGTCTAATGCGCAAAATCGTTTGCTTTTGGAGTGTCTTGCTCCAAATCTGTCCGTTCTCATAAATCTGAGCACCCAGCTTAAGTAGCTGCATTTTGCATGCCATTCAGCAGAGGCGTCAACATCGAGCAATGCGCATAGAAAGATTAATTTATTTTTTCAGGACAACCTGAATTACATATATGTATGTACGAAAGATGAGATATAGGTTTAAGCAGATAAGGAATTCTATAGATTGCAATAAATACCCGCCGGTGGGATACCCTACACCTCTAGCTCTAGTTTGTTTACAAATAAAAAAGAATGATAGTTGTTTAAGTTTATGTCTTTGAATGTTTTCAAACAACCATAATAGTTTTTACACGGTACTTAGCAATATTTATATAGAATGTATTTCAACTTTTGTAGAAGATAATGTCGTACACGGATTTTCTAGAGAATTTTGCGCTCTTTTTTGGGGCATTCGAAAAAATTTTGAGGGATAGGAAAATTGTCATTAGCAAATTATGTTTGTGATCTTTAACCTTAAATACCTGAAGACGGGATCGTGAAATTCATTGATACTTTTCAAATTTGTTATAGCATGCAATTATGCTTATTTGTTATTATTCAAGGTACTGTTTATTGTGGCAACCAAGCGAGGTGCCATCACAGAAATAAGCATAGCTTTCTCAATTATAGGAGTTACCAATTTTTTATTTAATTGTTTTTTGCAGTTTTAACTTTCACGTTTAAAATGTGACAATTGTTATTTTTGAGATAGTTGAGATCACTTCTCATCATCATAGGCAGAACTTTCTTCTTCTCTGATTCCCAGTGCGCAGGACACGAGCTTTTCTTATATTGATCAATTCCAATTTCCAATTATTGAAAAACAATGTATCTTTTCTACATCCTCTTCTACCAAAGTTTCTTAACTCTGACCTAACTGTTTTTGTGTAGCTCTCCGTCCACTTTCTCTTAATCCCGGCATAAATGATGGAAAAAGACAATTCCTCTGAATCACAATCTAAGATCCTCCGTCGGTATGTACTAAAGGATCCCAGAGACTATAAGAGGTAGAGAGCCACAATTTAATCAAATGATGTAAATTTTCTAAACACAGTTTATGTCGATTATTATCCCACTCCCCCGTAGGAGAAGTTTGCGATTTCCACCCAAAATATACGCTTTGTTTTTAAAGGTCAGTACGCAGCAACGCAAAAACGTCTAAAAGAAAACAAAACATCATATAAAAAAGCACTATCAAAATTCTTAGCGCAAAGAATTTTACTTTTTAGTGCGCAGCTGCAGTGCTGCCCATTTTTTGAGCAATTAACATACTTATATGTAGTTGTAGCGACAAATCAAAATCAATGTCGCGTATGCAAAAAAGATGCACAAATTTTACTAAAGTGCAGAAAATTTACCTGATAAAGGAAGTTGGCCCTCCACTATTATTTGGGACCTCACGCCTTAGTTAAATTTCCACGGAAATTCAAATAAAACGACTTGGGAAGAAATAGGCAGAGCATTAAACGGAGATGCTAAATAGATTTAATGTAATTTTAGACACAACATCTTAAAAGTAGCTTCTTGGCCAATCGGTCCAAATTACACGCAATTGCCCAGATATGGGCAGCACTTTATGGTCCCAAACTCTACGCATACAATTTTTTTTGTGCACAAAATAAGTAGTTTTTTTTTCTTTAACGAATTTTTATGAGTCTGAGTAAAAGCTAAAGGTGCTAAATATTTAAAAGTATGAGCAAACAACTGCAAAAAATACCTACCATATCCTCTGCTTCAATAGGAAATTTCATTGCTTATCACTTCCGCGCTGAAGCGGGAGCGGAGCATTTTGTACGTATGTTATGCATGCTAAGAATATTGTTTGTTGTCTCTACAAAATTCGGTTGACTTAAAAGTCGTTGGGGTTACATAATAAGATTCGTAAGTCCATTTCTAGCACAAGCTACTGTGTACTTGGTCATCGATGCGTAAATTAATACACAGTTCAGTTAAATTGGTCCCACCTACTAAAACTGACGCATTTTTTGGCGGATCATTTCCATTAATTCCTACTGATTTCTCCATGAGCATCCTTATCCCGAAACCGAAAATGCAGCTGCTTCGCACGACATTCTGATCCGCCCGCTTCATTGAATCGGGCTGTCACAACAAAGCAGGCGCTAATGTGCAAACGAGTAGGACAACATAAAGGAGAAGCAAGTTAGGAGGACTCGAACTCAACCATTTCAATATGCTGTTTACAAACAATTGTGCCGGTTTGATTATTGTATTTGCCTCTTTGTTTGGGGTTATTCCTTTTGGTGTAATGAATTTTATAGAAAACATACCAGTCCCCGTTCCCGACTCGTCTTTTCGATTGCTGGGTGTTATTATGATGACCCTCGATGCTCAGGACAATCGAACGTAATATTTGATAATGACAATGGAAGCGCGAATGCGGTGTGTTGGACTTGGCAGCAAAACAAATTTATTGATTAATGTCGCGATAACAAACTAGACAATAGTATCAGATAACAATAAAACAAGATACTGCTAAGTATAAATGATATAATGGCAACGACCTTTCTGTTAAGGGAACTTGGGCCCATAAAGAACGCACGCGTTGAGAGCTCTTGAATGGCATTCTAGTGTTATGTTTGACTTTGTTGAGTGTTATCCCAATTGACTTTGTTTGTTTCTAGGATCATAACTCTCTTGCTGTCAGATAGCTATACGTACACTACAAACTGCTGTGCCTTGAGTTACCCCCCCAAAATGTTCGCTTGCAAATTTTAACACGCTGAATGCGAGACGAATCGCTCAATATTAAGTTAATTATTTGACACTAAATCCAAACCAATTGACTACGTGTACCTTGATGTAGTTAATCTTTTTGAAAATGAAACATACACTGAAAATATACCGAATTCCAAATAGTAGTAGGTACTCCCATGCACAACTATATAAAAAAGTACAAAAAAAAAAATAGTGTGAAGCTCATGCGCACAAGAGCTGTAAGAAATTTAATAGTTGGAACTGCAGTAGCTGAGAAGTGGATAGTAGAGCTGGAGCTGGAGTACAAAAATGGTAACAAACGATTACATCAATTTATGCGCTTAACACTGTAATGTAATTTTCAGTTCCAAACGATCGTACTAGAAACGCACAGCCGCACTTGGTCATGATGTTGTGGGACTGCCGACATATGGGTATGCCGGCGGCAAGAGCTAGATACGATAGGCACGTTAGCCACCATAGTCGTTGCTTAAGGTTTCGACTTGAGGCATTTTTTTTATATCTCTGCATCTGGCCAATGTGCTTGGCCAGCGATTGCCATAATAGCTGTTCAACTAGTGACTTCTCACTGATAAGTATTCTTGACTTGGTGCTAGCTTAGATATATTAATTACGAGTCCCTGTTCTTCTGGTCTATGCTCACACTACGAAGTGGAAACAATCACTCCGTCGCGTCCATTTATGAGCGTTGTAATAATTCAAATAGAAAACAACATCCACAAGTTGCTGTCATGTTGTTCCAATACATAGCTGGCTACCGTTGTCTGCTGGAGCTACTACCTGAACCTCTCGCCGGCGGATAACATGCAAACTCTTGTGCGCCACAAATATCAGATAAACAAGCGCGCAATTGCAACAAGCGTAGCTTGCACTAATAACAACTCAATAAATAATAAAGCCAACATTGAGCACATTGCCAGGATTGTTAATATTGGCAAACTTAAGCTGAACGCCTTGCAAGACCCCAACAATAATACTTAAACATGCGCATCCATATTTTACTACTTACTACTTACTCGTGTCTGCCATGGCAAATTTCTTCCCACAGCAACAAAGTTACCTGCT
Organism: Chymomyza costata; assembly: GCA_018150985.1. Lineage (NCBI taxonomy): Eukaryota > Metazoa > Arthropoda > Insecta > Diptera > Drosophilidae > Chymomyza > Chymomyza costata. Next base: position 2,605,980 of record JAECWU010000128.1, on the reverse strand, counting down.
CCGTTCCCGAATCATTCTAGTTTCCGATCAGTGCAATGTACGATTTGTTGCTGGCTACATTTAAGTAATCAAGTGAAGTAACATAGTTTTGGTGTTTCTTTAGGATCTTCACTACAAAACTTCATTCCATACATACCTGTACATAGATATTTTCATCTTCTTCTCAGTTGCTGCTGCTTTGGTTGCTGGAAATTTATGCTAATATCCATTATGTCCAACATGTTATACTTTTACGCCGAAACGTAGACGTTGCAGCCAGATCCAGAGACACAACACTACCATGATATTTAAGCAGGGCGTTAACTGGAAAATTGTTATATTCCCTCGTGGCTCCTTTGCTACAGACCTGCCATGATCTGCGCGCTGCAGTAGCGGCCAGTGTTGAGCTCTTAATAGAAAACCGCGATCTCATCTTGGCCATGACTGGCGCTGGACCAACTGTAGGCGGCTGCATGTAAGAATGGCGTAAATCAGAAGGTGTTATCGTCTAAATAAATATTGATATTGTTGGCGCGAGTGATAGCCCCGGCGTCGTTGGTGCTCTGGAAGCAGTAATCGTAGCGTATGTTCGTACACAGTAAAAAACAAAATATTTATAAATAAAAAATAAACAGTATAAAATTATTTACAAAATAGTTATTAAAAAAAATATATCCAACACAGCAAAAGAATTATAACCGAACCTGAAACTCGAGACGACTTTAAAAGTCCATATTTCATAACTCAGCTATCCCAACTATTCTTGTATTTGATTTCAGCTCGATTTTTTGTAGTCAACTCGATACTCTCATGCATACACATACAACAAACCTCAAACTTTACGTGACGATTTTTCTAAAAAAATTTCTGTCTCTGGATCTAAGCGCAGTAAAAGAACTAGATAATAAGATCGAACTAGGGGCTCCGCACCCTGCGTGCTTAGCACGCCAACTCCCAGACCAAAATATCCCCTGTACATGTCTTTATATCCATAATAAATACATGCATTCATGAATGCTATAGTCGTTCAAGCCCGACTTTAAAATACCCCTTTTAACTTAAAACTTTTTACCCTTTATCCTGATGAATTAAGCTGTCAATTTCACTTTCATTAAGTGATGTTCGAGTTGTTATATGCCTTGAAAGGCACTATGCTTTCGCATGCATAAATGGTGGAAAAAAACAACTCCTCTGAATCAGAATTGCTGTACCTCACCTGGCGCAATAGCTACTCTTTGAACATCTAAATTCTCTACTAGAAGGAAGAAAACAGATTCCGAAGAAAATATATAAATGTATGAGAAAAGTTGATAGGTCTAATCGAGCGAACAAATCTGCAAAAAAAAGCGAACACGAGACCGAAAAAGCAAACATTTTCGCTTGAAAGCGTACAAATGGTAATCGTATCTGTATTATTAAAATCTTTTGGAAAGAAAGTTACAATATTTGCAACTGGAATAAGAACGCTTGCAACGGCTCCTTTGATGCTCTTCTGTCTTTCATATCCTATCGACTTAACTATAATAAACGGTCCGGTCAGCCCTAGCCTGTGACCTTGTCGCTGAACTTCTAAGGGCTGGCTTCGCCGTCGTCCCCACGTCTTATACCCCTCTCCGGATCTGCATTTCTAATCTGTAAGTCTTCTCTGAGATGCGATTTTTGCATAATATTTACCACTTGCTCTTGTAGCCTGACTACGCCATGTATCTCTCTCTTGTTCTAAACATAGTGTTCCTCTTTTGCTCTTCTCGCCCATTTTCTGTATCCTTCAGCTTCAGATCTGTGATCAGCGCTATGTATCACTCTCCTGCTCTGCATTCCTAAGCCGAATTCTTCTTTTACAATCTAAATCTAATATTTTACAATCTATTTGCTACTTGTTCATTTATTCGGTGATTGCTATCCGTCCAAAGCTCTCCTTGAGACTTTTACTTTCTACATAATCTACATTCTGCCTATTAAGCTTATTACTTTCCCTAATCTTTGAGAACAAGTACTACCTGACTGCCTTTTCATGTGAGGCATTGTGGTATATTTTGGCGCTAAAGCCAATTGGCGCAAATCTTGAAGCCTAAATCATATTATTATTTATTCTTTAAACGTAAAGGCATTCACATTAAGTTCTTATCAATAGTGCTTACAGTTTAATGTCACATATGGTTAATACTTCAATATGCAAGGTTTTACCTATATCTTTTAAATTTTTCACTCGACTCTTCATAAAATCATTGCATATGACCATCATTGATTTGGATCCGATATCTTTTATAGTGAGGATTCTCCTACGAAGAAACGCGATAAACTTGAGCTGCCTGACTATTATGCGCATCTTTTGGTAAAATGTGAGCTCCATAGCTCTTACAGTCTCTGAGATCCTTTTACTCATACGCAAAGACGTACAGACAGACATGGCTATGTATATCGACTCAGCTGTTGATGCTGATCAAGAATATATATACTTTATGGGGTCTACCACGCCTCCTTCTGCCCGTTACATACATTTGCACGAACTTATTATACCGTTTGTACTTTTTAGTACAGGGTATAAAAATAATTGTATTGATTTAATTTAAATTTTTTTATTGAACTAATCCGTATTTATTCTTAATAGACACGCAGGAGAATGTCCATCGGTGCCAGATCTGAACTGTTTGGTGGGATGGGGCAATATGGTAGCCGTGTGCTTGGCCAGCAACGCCCTTACGAAATGCGAGGTGTGGCACAAATTAGGCGCACACCTTTCGCATGGCCAAATATTCGGTAGTATTTTTTAAGACGCTACATTACGAAATACCTAACTCGAGTTGATGGGCGACCGGCACGCTGGTCGTCTTCTACAAACCCCTGCCCGTACAGGAACAGCTTATGCCACTCAAACACTATTGAGAGGCAGCATCCTCGTTGGCGTGCCTAATCATTCCGAGGGTCTTCGTTGCGGTTTCTTCGAGCTTGACGCAGAATTTATTATATTATTTAAAAAATTTCATCATTTTATTGACAACATGTTAAATTTATAAAATTAATACAAAAAAAATAAATAAATATGCCCGTTCATGGGTTATGTGTGTATGGTGTCCTTTTAAAGCCGTAGTAAAATTATAGAATTTTTTCAGTGCATTTAACCAAGTGAGCATGTAGTTCTCATTCATTTCGCACAGCATTGTGAATGTCTGGGAAAATTGCCACTAATGTTTCCACTTAGGTGTGCCTAATGGGTGTGTTGGAACCGTGTGTCTCGGTCTGAAGCTTTGTCTGGGCATCTGCAATGGGGCACCGTCAGTTGGTGCCTGGTAACGCCCACATTTGAATCACTTGAATTGCGTTCTGTTCGGCAATTTACTGATCAGGATAAGGAGGTGTAAAAGCGCTTTGAATTAATTTGTTTTCGCCAAATTAAATATTTATTGAAATGTTGATATTTTCTTTTTGTGGGAAAAACAAATGGAATTATGACAATGAAAATTAAGTAAACCTTAAATCAACCCGTATCTTTAATCAGTACTACAACTGAGTAGAAAATATATTAGAATGACAAATCTCACGGGGAGCACCGATCAGGACATTTCCAATTCTAGACTAGTTAGTATACAGCTAAAGTTTGCCAACTATATATAGTATGCACAGGTGCTGCTTGGTGGGGTGTGTAAGTTGTTGGACTACTTGGTGGCGGCAAAAATTAAAAGCCACTCTGGCACACAAGGGAAAAATGGGAAAAATTATAAATTTAGGTGGAATGTCAACGTTGTTATCGGTTCGCTTATATCTATTGGTACATCGGCCGCGCCAAAGCGCGTCCGCACAAGAGTATTTGCATGCCAGTGCACAGTGGACGAAATTACAAATTTATTGTTCTTTTTAAAATGTTATTTGATAGGCCTTATATACTAATGCTCTGAACTTAGCAGCTTCACAAGTAATACCTATCATATTTCAAGCATCGATCATTACATAGTGAATTTTCATAACTAACAATTCGAAACATTGCATCGTTATCTCTGAGATCTAGGCGTTCAAACGGTAGGATAATCGATTTCTGTAGTCAATCTGATATACTTTAGGTCACTTTGGGGGGTCTCCGACGTCTCCTTTTGTATATTACATACATATTCGGCTTGCACAAACTAAATGTAACCATCCCATACTCAAGGTACAGGGTATAACCAGAACCTCAGAAACCATGAAAATTAATTTTTCGTTTGAATTTTTATATTATAATTATATTAAAACGATAGGCGCAAATATCGTTCATTTTTTACACCCATTGCACACTTAGGCCGGGAGTCGTCGTTTGGATTATGTACCTATTGTTTCCCAAAAAAGGGAAAGGATGGATGTGTCGAGTTAGCCATAACAAAAAGATATAGAATGGGGAGTTCGAGTTTTTTTATTGCGGCCAAAACTTTTATGTTTGTAAGGCTTCCAAACGTCATATACCGCATCCGAGGAGGGAAACCTAATCTAACAGTGGGGGACTCTTCACTTGGAAGTGCATATACATATATCAGAGCTCGCAAAACACATTTAACCTATTTTTCCAACTTTAAGGGGGGTCTTGACTCGAAAACCGCCGTGGATCCGCCACTGGTTGCAATACAAATATTATTGAACCCTCAGATTGAACCATAAGTTTTGGTTTATCACGATTTTGACGCATAATGAATGATGAATACAAAAAATAATTTCCAAGCGCCCATTCCCTTCTTTTTCGAGTTATAGAATAATAAAAATATATAAAAATATAAAAAAAGTGTATGTGTTACAATAAGTCTTCACTAATTTATTGTGTCTATACAGATCTATTTTTCAAGCAGCGTTGTTTTATGGACCCGATAGGGCATCTGCTAATTACTTTATACTACCAATACATTACTCTTTGGACTTGACAACGGTTCCGGTTTGTTGATAGCAAAAAACCAACTCTTGCCCACGGTGCTGCAGGTACCTGCCCGACCAATAGCAATCGCAGTCAATTTCATGTTTGTGGTTTGTTATATGTTCGCCCAATGTGGTACCAGTGGAAACGCTAGAATTGGCGATGGTTGTTGGTAGGTGTTTCATAGAGCTAGATCCCGATAGCCAGAGCAGCGGCAAATGCTACAACAACTACAAGAAACAAGAGCCGTTGAGCGGCAAATTAAACTGTCGAAACTATTTCATGTCCAATGCGCGCTTTGCCAAACAATTTGTGACATTTGAATAGCCCCTCAGTGACAATTGTGGCGGCAGTTTAGGCCATGATACTCTCTTGGCGGACACAGCAGCAACAATCAACGTGCATCGAACATAGATTTCTTGTGGATTTGACTGCCCAAACCTTTGTCATCATTCCTACTCTTGTTGCTGATATTCTCATTCCGAAAAACATACATATGTTGAATTAATCTCAAACTAAATAAACTGGCTTTGCCAATGCAACAACATTAGTTTTGGTAAACTATCTCACGCTCCGATATTAAATCTAGACAAGACACTGGAGCACACAAGATCGGGAGCGCCTGCCTTTCTAATGCTCATCTTTATTGCAAACCATCTTCTACATTACCATCACCACATCTGCCAAAGCGATGGTAGGCACAGGGGCACCTATGTGCTGCTTTTAATGTCGTTGCTACCGATTATGCCGGTAAGAATAATTTGTTCGAAGCATTCGAGTAGGAACCGCTGAGTGTCAGACCGGGGGACAGCAGACACTCGCACTGCATGCATATTTGTGCGCTAATTTCTTTCAGTTCGGCTCTTAAGCAAGTCCATCCAAGACCCGCATTTAATTGGCGCTCATTTAAATGGGTTTTGAAAAGGGACACAAGCTTTAAAGCAGTTCTAGAGTGCTCATGCTTTCAAACAAAACCCAAATGCAAATCTCATGTTCCCCTTTAAACATACAAATTGCAAAATGTGTGACTTCTGCGTGCATGTTAAAAGTACGAAGGTATTCCCAGTCACCAACCATGGTAGAATGGGAAAGAGTGGTTCTACTAGTTTGTTGCGAAGTTTTTGAGACTTCTGACAAATTTGGTACTTGGTAACTCTGGGGCTAATGCCGCCGCCTCTGGGGCTAATGCCGCCGCCAACTAACCGAAGCTCCATTCAAATGAACCAAGGGAAGATTTACACAAATGAGTTTATTTTCAAAGCAAGTATTTAATCTTAATTTTAAAAAAATAGGTTAGATTAGGTTAGGGCGGCAGTTGGGGCTTGGCGTCCCAACTCACTTAAGCCAAGAATAGGCCCGTTGTGGTACCGCTGGGTGGACCTTACACAGCCCTTCCCCCGCTCAGGAGGTCTCCTATATAAAGTCACATCAATCCGGGGGCCTGAGTTAACCTCGAGAGTCTTTTTGGACTCTTTTCTGAGCTCCGTTAAGACAGCAAAGTTCCTTTGTTCTTTTCCTGCAAAGTTTGCCGTGATATGCATGTGTTCGATGACCGATTTCACATCAAGTTTGCAGTAAGGGCGAACTGATTTCAGTTTACAGCTGGCCATAGGTATACCCAGACTTTCCTTATCTTGAAGGAGGATGCTGGTAGTTCCTTGTCCAGCCAGATTATCCGCAATACAATTTCCCTCGATTATCCCTGAGCCATCTCCTCCAGAGACGAGCGACAGTTTTCCACTGACTTTATATACGATGCCAACGATGCGAGGGACTTTATAGCCGCCTGGATGTCCTTTTTACCCTTGTTACCTACTTGTAGTTTTTTAATTTTTCTTAGAGCCTCCTGGATTGCCATGACCTCCGCCTGAAAGAAAGTGAAAAGTGGTCCGGGAGACGGAGAGATATTCTTACTTTGAGTTCCTCAATGTAGACGCCTCCGCCCAAATGGTCATCCAACTTGGAACCATCCGTGTAGATTTTGATTGAGGAGCTGGGCCTTTCATACCCATATTTTACTCCTCCCTGCTTGGAATGTGGGTTTTGAAATTAGTTATACAGTATTCCTGAGGGGTACAGTAGTCCATACTCTCGGGAATAAAGGGTTTCCCTTTAGAATCCGTGAGTAAAGGAAGTCTAGATCATTCCATTTTTTGGACTCTATCATCCGAGCTGAGAGCTGACAAAACGGCATATTGTCTACCCATCTTATCCAGAGGATGGAGGCTTAAGATGTCATCTAGTGCCACGTTTGGCGTCGAGCACAACAACAAGTAACCATCTTAAGATTTTCTTCTTTAATATTTGGACGATATTCAGGTGTCGGTTGTAACCGACCGCTACTAAGAGTGTTTTTAAAACTTAAATTTTCTTCCTTTTTTTTTATTTTCATCCCAAAAAAAAAAGATTATAAGCCGCACAAATTGTCTCGAATCGATTCCGTCTTTCCTTATCCAACAAGAGCTTCAAAAAATTCAATTAACATTGAAGAGATTAAGCTTGCGATCTTAGCTATAAGAAGTTCACCTGAATATGACAAAAATTAGATGTGAGTCGAAAAAAATATTAAAATTTGGGTATCGTGCAAGAGCACTTGAGCTGTCTTAGTAGGATCCTCTTGCAAGCAATAGGTTCTCATGGCATAGATTAGTATTTTGGGCAACCACGTTAAATGCCAACAGGTTAGCCATTTACTTGGTATGAGAATTGTAGCAATCACATTTGTGCTCCATATTAAGGTTTATTATTTACTTTATCCCAAAACGGAGCACAATTGCAATGATTTCTAATGGCCGATAGACTTAAATGTCAATCTTAAAAGAAGCCAAAGCCAAATTAGTGTAACAATGAGTGGACATGGAGGAGTGCTCTGGTGAGTCTGGACTGCTGTTGTTGTATTTTCTATTACATGGGCTAGTACCTAGCCATAGGTACTACTTAGTTACTAGTACACGTACCAAGAAAGTAGTACTTGAAATGTCGTGTATTTGTGTCAGATGAGTTCGCTGTCAAAGACCCAAAGCCGCAGACGTACAGGTAAGCAACAAAGTCTGCGAACACATTTCAAATTTTGTTTGTCGCTGCCATTTTCTGGCCATTTCTGGCTTATGGCATATGCGAATTTTAATTAACGCTTTGGCAACAAACTTGCCATTAGCCAGATTTTACAACTTGGGATTCTTTTCAAGCAGCAACGACGCCCGCATTACAATACTAACAACAATGACAGCAGCTTCGAACAACATTTTGTGGAACTTTTAGTAGTAGTAAAATTTGTTAAATACTCCAAGTCTGAGTCAAAGATGCCAGAAGCAACTAAACATATTCCGATATGTGTGTGTGTCTCTATTCCCCTCAAGATCTTTGGATCTCAATTCTGCAATAGTTAAGAGTTTGTTCAAAAGTGAAATCACTTTTCACTTAGTCAAGCTATGGCACTTAAGGAATCTTAGCGCGGGGTGTTACTCCCAAATGGGTAATAACGCATCCAACCAGGTTCTCTAGCTGATTGGCTGCCATTCAGCATACAAAGTCATAGTTTGTACAGTTGCGTTAAACATGAGTTAGAATCTTGTTGGTAACAAGTTTTTAAGACTTTATGCTTTATTCTAAATATTAACTAGAAGTCTAAGAAATATTGTACATTTACTGTCTTAGTTTTCGGGGGAGTCTGTTATCTTTAGAAAACGTGTCGGCAGGTGGTGGATAGCGAACGCCTCCCAGATATGGGTGGTAGGAGAGAAATTAAATATCTTCCGCGAACCACATAGGCCGGAGAGTGTAACTCCGTTACAACCAACCCAGCCGAGAACAGCGGAAGAACTCTAAAGGATCCAACGGTATTTCTAAAGCAAATGTCAACGTCTGTTCTCCATGTAGGTGCGGTTGAAGCAGCTGTCTGTCTTGAAACAAGCGACTCGCATTAGAAATGTGAAAAAAAAAATGCGTCTAGTCATCTTAAAGGGAGGCAGCCCCTACTAGACCCCAGGCCTTGCGTTTATGACCATCGTACGGGAAGCTGCTAAAACTGAATACTTGATATGAAAATATGAATTAAGCGACAGGAATTATATGTCTCCAGGAGTTCATTGACATTCAAGAGATACCTCCGGATCGTGCCGCCGATCATCAGATCTGGAGGTGCGAAATTCATACAGTCATTACAATAATCCACCCATACCAGAAACCTCAGAAGGCCCTATGCTTCACAAGGAGATAAAGGACACAACAACAGCAACAACTGTCTTAGTTCATTATTAAAAGCAAGAAGGGCTAAGCATTCAAAATTTTAGGACATTCTTGGGACTAGCTTTTAAGATTAATGACACATTACAAAAAAATTGCACATGCCTGTTAATAAAAGAATTTATTTGAAATATGTATTTATACCCATTACCTTAAAAACAAAGTTATACAAGTTATACTTTATGATCAGAGTGACTAGAGAAGTCGGAATAGTAATCACAAAGCCACCACAATTTAGATGGGATGTTGTTCACTTCTTTTTTATCCCGATCTGAAACTCTTTCAAATCTTTACTCATTCATTGTTTGTCTAAAAATACGTATGCTTCAGATGGTACAGTAGCTTCAAACATCTTTCGTCTGCGTGTTAAAGTGCAAATAGCATTTGATTTAAAATAGAAACGGAATTTGAAGCGATAAGTTGATTGAAGTAAAAGTAATTGTTTGTATCGATAGGTTAAGTTTATTTACCCTCTAGTAGGGGTAGGTAGTGCAGGACAAGCGAATTCAGTAGGCACCAGGTAATGACCAGTACTTTCCATGCTATTTACTTCTTCATTTCTATATTATTTATAAATGTCATAGGCGGTAGGCAATCGCCACCACCCTGTTTACGAGTAAACAACAGCATCGCTACGTACGCTTTCGTTTACCAGTAGACAGCGGCATCGCTACTTACGCTGTTATACACTAATAGACAGCTTAGTAGTTGCCAGTAGACGGCGAATTTTATACCCACTGAAATAAGGCTGGAGTTCCTTTTTGAGATGGACTCCATTTCCAATTGCATCTGAAATTATAAAAATGTAATATAGTCGTGAATAATGGGGAAATTCAATGAATACTATTTGGGTGATATTGTTAGGCTAAGGAAAAATACTGAATTTCAATTTTCTTATTACTAAAATTTTCTTATCTTCCTGCCATCTGGAATGAATCCTTCATTATCCCTTTTCACAAAGAAGGTTCCAAGTCTAATATTGAGAACTACCATGGTATTGCCAAGCTTTCATCAATCCCAAAAGTTTTTGAAAGGATTGTCACAGCACAATTGCAACACTACTGTCGTTCTTTGATATCGGACTCCCAACATGGGTTTGTAAAATGTCGGTCCACCACTACTAATCTTTTAGAACTTGCGTCCCTTATTAACAATGGCTTTAGTAGTAAAATGCAAACCGATGTCATTTATACTGATTTCAGTAAGGCATTTGACTCAGTAAACCATAGCCTTCTTTTAGTTAAACTGTCGCGTTTAGGATTCCAGCCTTGTCTTTTAAAATGGATCTCTTCCTATTTATCTAATCGTATGCAGAAGGTAGTTTTTAAAGGCTGCGAATCTAAAGTAATTTATGTCACGTCAGGGGTACCCCAAGGCAGCCATCTTGGTCCTCTACTTTTTGTCTTATTCATTAAGTTATCCGGTCATCTCACATTCTTATGTATGCGGATGATGTAAAACTTTGTTTTTCCTACTCCTACAATGATAATGATATGCATTCTCTTCTTCAGCATGATTTTGATAGCATGCAATATTGGTGTAATGTCAACCAACTCTTCCTAAACAAGACGAAATGTAAAATTATGATATTTTACCGTTCTGTTCCTCATCTGGCTGATTACTCTATAGACTCCTCTACCCTGGAACGTATCGTGAGTGTTTTAGACCTTGGCATACTGTTTGACCATAAACTCAAATTTAACGATCATATTTGCAATATCGTGAATAAAGCCAGGGGTGTTCTGACTTTTATTAAGCGTTGGTCTAAAGAGTTTAACGACCCTTACACAACCAAACTTCTTTATATTTCTCTCGTCCGTCCTATTTTGGAATATTGTTCCTGCGTTTGGAGCCCTCAATGCCACCTTTATCAGGACTTGATTGAGTCTGTACAAAAGCAATTTCTCCTTTTTGCACTTCGTGGCTTAAACTGGGACCCAAATATCCGACTCCCGCCATATTCCGATAGACTTCGCCTTATAAAGTTGCCTTCCTTAATTCATCGCAGAACATGCCACGGCGTGTTATTCTTGCATAAGCTGTTACTCGGTCTTATCGATTCCAGCGTACTGCTTAGCAAAGTTGCCTTTGTCATACCGTCTAGAGTAACTCGTACTTTTAGACCTTTAGCCTTACAATTTTGTAGATCTAATTATGCTTTGCACGATCCTTTCCGTGTCTTATGCTCTAACTATAACAACCTTTACAATTTCCTCTCTTTCGAGCGGTCTATTCAATCTATCACTTTTTCTATCTTAAGTCATCTTGACTTGCCACTACGAGCATCCTTGACCAACCCTATATGATGAGACACCCACATGGTCAACGGTGATCTATTGGCTCCTTTTGTGATATAATGTTTAATTTTTTATCTTGTTTCCTTGTTTCCTCTATAATATTGTAAATCCAAGTGTCTGGCCAGTTCTCGATGTGAGTTGGTGCATATCGTTAAAAAGTTCACCCACCGGGCTAGAGACGCGGATTAGTGATATATATTCCCTCTATCTTCTTTTTAATAATAATTTATACTTTTTTTTTTTTTTTATAATACATATAAGGTCAACTGTACTTAGTTGTACTTTTTTAATTAAAATAAAATAAAATAAATAAAACATGACGTTTCAGAAAATAATTCATTTGTCAATGAAAATGTACCGAACCCGTCCGCGCCCAACTCTAACGTTCGCACTTCGTTCGTTTTTACATGGGATTGCAAAGAGATTGACCTTTAGAAGTAGTCCAACTATCTAAAGAATGTTCCGCAAAATTTTACAACAAAAGTCTTAAACAAATTTAGTTCGTAGTAAATGAGAGGGCTCTTTGCGAATTTCAAGTTAAAAGTCCTATTAATTTAATAAAATATTTTCGCACACCCACAAATAAATGTAAAATTCTGCCTTTTCCAGTTTATCCAATTGAAAATGCTGCAAATCCCTCCCAGCCATAGATACAGCTTAATGTCTTAAGTAAGTAGATTGTATTTGGGTTATTCACGATTTTCAACCATTTGGCAATCATTTGGTTAATGGGCCGATTATAAACCGCACTCTTAGGCTAATAAGGCAATCTGTAGTGTAATCAAGTGTCAATAGAGTCATAAAGTCAAACAAAGTTTCAACATTTGTTATTCCTAATATGCGATGCAAGTCCAGCTAATCCCCTGCTTGCAACAAGAATTACAGATAAAATATTTGCTGCCATTCTGTGGCCACAACATGAACAAAGCCATATCGTAATCTACTTTTAGAGCTAGTCGGGACTGACAAGCCCGCCGTCATCTGTGCCCCGGCCTGAGCAGGCACACACCTCTGAATGTGCGAGAAAAAAAAATTTTAAGGTATACCAAAAATTCCCATGCGTATGCTAGACTGCAACTGCGATCTCCATCTAATAAATTCAACTAATTAATGGCAAGTACAGGAGCATCAGATTGGACCAAAGACGTCGGTATGGGGATTAGCATGTTGCCATGGGGAGAAAAAAGCGTTTGGGCCACGCTTAGATGCGAAAACTGAACGTTAGCAAAATCTACATGATATTGAGATGCCTCAGAGTGGCAACTAAGTAGGTGCAGTTGGTCGGTCAAGCGCACACCTGAGTCTTCTTGACTGACGGACCGCAACCCAACCTGTATGGAAGACAACAACAGATCGATACTGAAGCAATGAACGGGGACGGAGGCTGAGGCCAGACATCGCTTTGGCTGGCCTTCGTGCGGCAGGTTTAGATACAGATTTCTTATCATTAATTAAATTTAGTCATGTTAGCTACCGTGCTCAAAGATATAAGGGGCACAGGCTCAATTCCATTGATGGTGAATCTTTTAACTCACCGCAGCCGCCAAGGCACACTCCCCAGCATGCATACAGGCATACATGCATCGTCTTATCGGAGACATGCAATCCCCGTAAAGAGCTCCCACATCGCGTGTTTCGCATATTGATTGTATAAAGGAGTTGAGATTCACGCGTTGGGCAACTTAATTAGTTAAAGGCAAATCTCTCTCATATGTACACTGGCGGTTATATGTGTAGAGAGACTTGGTTGATTCCTATTTCCATCCGTATTGTCGCTTGCACTGTCAACAATGTAATTTATCACGCCAGTGACATAATTACCAGCCACTTATGGCAATGGCAATAAAAGCAGCTAACCAAAAGAGCTGTAGCCGGAGCTGTAGAATCCGAACCAGCCGAGTAGGTGTGCATTCAAATGACGCCATTGGCAGCATCTACAGCGGCAGTATCTTAACAGCTGAAGGATTTATGTTCTTACAAAACGCTCCAAGGCGCCTAACAAGTGAGCAGCTCAGTTGCTTGCCAACGATGAAGATTGATCGTCGTGGTTCGTCGGCAACTCCGTCACCAGCATTGCTGGATGAGCTTGGGGCAGTGCAGTGAGCTGCTGGCAACGGGGCGTATGTTGAATAAAGAGAAATTTCCATTGCTTGGAAGCCGTTTAGCGCCTTCTCACTTTTTCCCACTAGCGGCGGCGATTTACTTTGATGTCGATGGTTGCCTTTGAAGCTGTTGCAGACTTGGAATGGTTCCAAGTCGTACAAAGTTTGTTACCAGTTTGTTGACAAGTCGATTGGCATTGTGCATAAAGTTTACTTATGTAATGTTGGCTAGAAGGAACACTGTTTCGGTGTGTTTAGCAGGAGTAGAACGCGGGAATCGCCCAGCTTAGGGAAATTATGTTAGGTCCTATAACTTAACAAGACCAACAAGCACATCAGATGGACTCATATAATGAATTCAAGTTATACCAATGTGCCATTTTTATAGTAGATTAGGGTGCTCCGCCCGGGCCCGGAGTTTTCTAGGGGCCACGTAATAAAAATCTCTGAAATTTTTTTTTTTTTAGATGGATAATTTTTTTTGACGCTATTTCTTGGATTGGGAAAAAGATTTTTTTTACATTAAAATAAATAAGCTAACTAACAATTTCAGGAAATATTCAAAAATATGCTACCAACAATCAAACCGAAACATTTTCCCCCCAGGCCCGGATTATATCTCTACGGCCCTGGCTCCGCCCCTTGCTTGCTTCGCGCGCCAACCACTTTACGGTCTTCTTTATACAATTTAGATCATCCAGACCATAATATCCCCTGTACATTTATTTAATCCATAATACATGCACGCATGAATGCTATAGTCTGTCCAGCCCGAATTTAAAATACCCTGTACTTTAAAACTCTGCAATGTGCGTGTAATATTTACATCTTGCTCCTCTTGCCTAACTTCTGCAACCTGTCTCGTCTGCGATCTACGCCGTGTTTCCCGCTCCTGCTCTGCACTTCTAAACTCTAAATCTTCTCTGCGTTGCGAAAGAATTAATATCATCATATATTGAAACAAATGTGAACAACAATTTTGAAATAATTTTAATTACGGCAACGGCAGCACCGAAAGGAGACATGAAAACTGGATATGAAGTGACACGAAAATTGTCAACAGACAAAAAACATAATCAAGTGCCACTTAAGGATGCACAAGTTAACCTGGTCTCGGCGGACGCAGATTAACTCACGCTGTGGCGCAATCATTTCGAAAAGTCTATGAATGTCATAACGACCAATACCGATTTTCCACCAAGCACTCAACGGAGAAGACCGCTAAGAGACATTTGTACAGACATCCCCAGCAAAGCAGAAATCGTTGAAGCCATCACTTCTCTCAAGAACGGGAAAGCTGCAGGGGTAGACAGCATGCCGGGGGAATGCTCCAAGGCAGATCCTTCCAATACCGCCGAAATCCTCAATCCTCTATTTAGAGAAATTTGGAATACCGAAAGAATACCAGAAGAATGGAAAGAATCGGAAATTATAAAACTCTCAAAGAAAGGTAACCTCTCCGATTGCAATATTTGGATCGCATTGCGGTTGTATTCAATAATAGCTTTTCCGCTGTCTTCTTTGACTATGAAAAAGCCTTCGAGTCGACCAAGCGGGAATGCATCTGGATGGCTCTTGAAAATTTCGGGGTCCCTAGGAAGATAATTAACCTAATTAAAAATTAACGACGGGTGAAAGACAAGACATGCCTTTTGGCATGGGTCCTTGAAATTTTTGATACCGACAACCGCGGAATAAACTGGAGACTAAATGATTCCCTTGAAGACCTCGATTATACCGAAGACTTAGTACTGCTGAACGATTATCATGAATGTTAGGAGCTTCACTTACCTAGGCAGTATTACCTCCACGGACGATGGAGCTAAAATGGACGTAAAACGCTGCATGAAATCAAAGCTAAATTGCCATCATTCATGAACCGATACACCCGCAACTTTCGGATCACCGACGAAGATTTGTAGGTAGCCACTTATCAAACCTATATTACCATGGAAGTGAAAAAGCGCAAATACCGTTGGCTAGGACATTCGATGCGTAAGAAATACAACGAAACACCGCACGCCACTCTTACCTGGAATCCGCAAGGTATCAGATGTCGGGGTAGACCATCAACAGCTTGGAAAGAACTATTCAGATTGAAACTGGCAAAGAGTTTAACGAATTAAGAGCTCTATCTAGAAATAGGAATTATTGGAAGAACTTTGTAGAAACCTTATGCTCCTAAAGGAGTTTGGAATAAATAAAAATGCTAAGAACCTTCCATAAATCATAAGGAACACACATACAAAAAAATGGTTTGAATACAGTGGATAGTTCGTGAGTCTATAAAGGACACAACATCATTTAATTTTTATAGTTTTTAATCGCGGCATTCATACATTAGAATGCACGTAATAAATCCATATACTCTATGAGCTACGGGTTTTTAAAAATCTTGTTGAAAAAACAATCTATTAGTATTACTTTGGAATATCGGAGCTTGCTATAAGAATACCAAAATGGCACGCCAACTACAAATACAGACAAATTGTTTATTTATTGGTATGTCACTTTGTGAAAAATCTGTGACCATACATTCACACATAGTATGTACTATTTATATACCTATGGGTATTGTTTTTGCCATATCTCAATTTGAGCAGGCTTAATTTCCATATGCTGCTGACTATTATAATAACATTCACAGCTCGTTAGAGACCACAACAGCCTAGTCCCAGACACAGTGGCTCCGATATGAGACAACCCACCTGCAGCTATGTCGGGTGAGCATAAACTTCATATTGGCCATTAGCATTGCCGGTGCTACAAAGATTGCCTCTGCGTTTGAATTTGTGCATCTTCATCGATTTCACCACTTCGAAACACACATAATTGGCCAGCGGGCACAACACTGGAACCTCTCACAAACAGCACTTTATTGAAGCTACTGTTACTGCAATGTGTTTGTACTGATGATTACCGATATTGAATCCAGCAAATGCGAAAATGCGTTGGATGCGTGGAAAATTTGCAGCCAAAGCCGCCGCGGTAGGAAAAAATGCTGGCTGTATAAGAACCGCAACCGCTACTTACTCCATAAACCAATGTCGTGCCAGCAACCTGCACACGCTTAAGACATTCCATGCAAAGGTATTTGAGACGTCCAGCACCCGCTCCTCAGCCAGACTAGCACCCGTATTTTTATATATGTACATATATACTTATATTTTTTTTTTTCACATATTCAACGTGTATTCAATTGAGTCTGCAAACATTTTCAAAGTGAAATTTGCATTACATAAATGCATTCATTGTCTGAAATGGAAAATGCTAAATTCAACTCCAAATCTTAGGAATGAATACCAGGTAAGACTGGTGCCCATTATTTTTAGATTTACTCTATGTGGAATAACACTCTGGACTAGTTGATTGTTACAAAACATATGAGAGTAGAAATAATCAATGGTACACTTGAGAGCTCTCGAGAGTTCTCTATATGATTCAGTGATTTGTTTCCGAAGTAAAGGCATTATATAAAGATACCTGCGTACTGCACCTTACGGCTGTTTCGATCTTCACCTTACGGCCTTAGAACAATTTATGCTATGTTTCAGATAGCGGCCAATCATTTTACGACCAAGAATTGTTTGAAACAATACCCAATAACAATTTTTAAACATTAAATAGCACGTGTCAAATATTTTTATTTTTTGAAGGATGTTCATCCCAGACTAATAATGATTTTTTTTTTTTCGAAATAATTAAATATGTGCCCTATTTAAGGCAAGGATTTGTAAATAAAAGCATGAAACACTCTTTCAGTGGATGTAAAATTGTAAGCAATGTGGGATTTCGATACAGGAGAGAAAATTGCTAACATTTTCCAGAAAAAAGTTTTAATAACTTCAAAAACAAACGTCTCAAGCAATAATAATAAAGGGGACGTAGAACAGAACCAATCTGTGAGTAAAAGGACTCAATCAGGTGCGTATCCAGGATTTAGTCTTTGGGGTTTTTTTCTTCGATGCATCGCGATGTGTAAATATATAAGAGCTCGCAATAAACTGTCAACCCATTTTTCCAAGTTTTAGGGGTCCGGACCCGTAAACCCCCCGTGGATCCTCCACTGGTGCCAATGCACCTGGAGATTTAATGTTTAAGCTCTTTCTTATTTGTAAATCTCAAAAAAAAAAAATCTATCCACTAGTTATATGGCAGATGGATGATACATTTTTTTTTCTAAGAATTGCTTGGAAAGTTTTTCTTTTAGGGCAACGGAATCTTCGTAAAGGAAAAAGTATCTCATAAATTATTAAATAATTGTAATAATTGGATTAGACCAGAAATCCAACTGACGAAATAAAAGTGGAGTATCTTTCATAAAATGTGTCATTCTTAATACAGCCGATGGACCATCGACCTTTAAGGATAAAGGAATCAATATTAAAAGTAGGATGGAAGAATTTATCGTCGGATTACATTACTGGCTTACCTGAACGCAATGAAATTAAATTTCAAAGCATTTTTATTTTTTCCAAATGTATTGGTCTTAAAGACTGATAAGCTCTGTGGCCAGAAGTTTAGACAGCGGGGATATTACTATAAAAATCCATGCATGCCTTTTAGATCAGCGTTGGAAAAATTGACGTAATTAATGCCCTATAACAAATTGTTGAAACCAACTAAAGAAACTTTAGATCTAAAGTATTTCTGAAAAAATAAACTTAGGATTATTAATTTTATATCCTGTAGCTTATGGTATTACATACGGAAGGAGACGTCGGAGATCCCCCAAAATTACATAAAGTATGATCAGAGTAACTAGAGAAGTCGATATACCCATGCCCGTCTGTCTGTCTGTCCGTCCACATAAATGCATAGATCTCAGAAATGATGTTATATTACAAAGCTCCCATAGGGGGCTTCAAAGAACCTCGAAAAAAACCACAAGTCTTAGATGCATAATTCGTTAGTTTATGAAGATTTTGAACCCAAATTTGGCAATAAGGAGTTCTTTAGACTCCCAATCGTTTTTAGAGTTCCAAGTTTAATCAAAATCGACCCGATAGCCCTCATAGTTTTTTCTGCTTTTTGTTTGTTTATTAAAATATCGTTACCAAAGGGGCTTAGTAGTTTTTAAATTTCATAAAAATCGGTTGACTATATCATATAGCCCCAATAGAACCAATCGGCCAAAAAACATTTTTGGTGCAAAATTCGTCTGTTTTTTGTATTTTTGAAAATATCTTAGACAAATTTGGCAAACAAATATCATTTTGAGTTCTTCTGCAATATAAAGGATTTGATTGCAGTGTGTTTAGGGTATCCCAAAGCCGTCCGCGTCCGACTGCAACGTGTGCCATTTTAAGTGGTTGTGTTTTATAAATCATATATATTTTTTTTAAGTGAAAACTGAATTTCGTTATCTTTCTTTTTTTATTTCACCTATAGATTGACTTAGCAGCGGTACCTAGATGTGAGTACCATATCTCCAGGGAGGCGCTATGATTTGCTGATAAACCATTCGTTTGCAGCAAAGGGAGAGCTTGCTTCGTTTGTTAAGAAACCATCTCAGCCGATTCATTTTACAGTAGCAAATTGCAGCTTCTTTAATGAACTTATTACGGTATGTAAGTACTACATATGTGTATACAAGTAGAACTGTCGAAGCCATAGATTTTTACGGCGCAATCAACGACGAAAATGATTAAGGTGGGTGACGACGATTTTTGGAAACACCCATTGCATAAATAATATTCATTAAAAAGGCAAGGCAATATTATATGGAAATTTTCAAAGGAGAAATTGGATTACGATTCGCTGCTGGATGAATACAAAATAAATTGCATATGGCAACGAAAAAGCAAGCCTCACCCCATCATATTATCATATTTTGCTCACCTATGCATTGTTTAAACTTGAAAGCTTGGATTTTTAAAAAACGATTTACTATTATTTACAAAATGAACTAATATGTTGCTAAAGGGAAATTATGTTAAATATTTTATTTATTTATTTTTGTTCAAGTTGTCCTTTATTTGTTTCTCATGCGTTCATCGTTACTCCGTTGAATCCGACTAAAACAGTATTCTACTTGTAAATACTGCGCCACTATTATTTAAGTTTAATTTTTGATTAAAATACAAAGTGTTCTCAGTTTTTAAGGGATTCTTTTCAAAATTACACGATTATAAAAAATATAAAGCATTGCCTCTCTAAAAAGTCTAAAGCTACACGTAGTTTTTCATTTACCTAAAATATGGATTTGACCAATTTACGTGCACAGCCTTTGCACGTGGATGCCCACTTGCTGTTTTTAATTTGGCGCCATTTAACAAACGAGTTGCCAGTTCCTACATCGTATTGGAGCTTACCACAACGCAAAAACCAAACAAAAAAAATAACCAACCGGTTACTCTCCTAAACTAGTTAGTTCTCACTCTATTACTCTCTCTTTGCGCATGCGTTAGACTTGTTTTCGAATTTCGAATTTTAAACATGTGAGAGACAGCCAGTTATTTAAACTGTAGCTAGCTCGAAAATCAAAGGTAATAATATTTTGAATGACAGAAATTTAATAAAAGTGCGAGTGGGTCAGACTTTATTATTAGTTATTGGTGAACCAGGTTATAATGTACTTTTTGCACCCACATTCAAAATAATTAATATGACAACATCTGTATATTTGTGATCTTATATCATCAAACGTATAAAATGATTTAACTTTATATAAATATTGGCGTTAAAAAGCAAATGATGTGGATATGTGCATAAAATTAAAAAATTATTTTTTGTTAAAATTTAAAAAATTAAAAATAAGCTGTCTCATAAATAATTTATGCTAAGCTCAAACCCAATTTTTGAGTTATTGACAGAAACTTCTATATAAAGTGTAATAAAAGAATGTGTGCTTTTCATTTATTTCAGTCAAACAAGTTTTTAGACAAATAATTTTGTAAGAAACGTAAAAACTTAATATACATACATATATGAAGAGCCGTAAAATCCGGGCCCGGGGGAGAAAATGTACCGGCCCCTCTATTACACCTTTAGCTTGAATCATTGAGTTCTGTAAGTACGACGAACTTTTGCACTCTAAAAAGACAGTGCATCGGGACAGCCTTTTTTAGCCAAAAAAAAAATTTCAGGAAATTTTATTACGACAGTAATTACACCGGGAGATTCCCCCCTTTCCACCTCTCTCGTCATACCTGCTTATATGTATATATATATATATATATATAATTTGAATAACAGTAAAACATCTTGAACAACAAACAGCAAAGAAATTTTACCCTTGATCTCGATTCAGTTTGTTTTTGTGTAAATCCTATACTATTTTTTTCATATGGGCATTTCCTTTTTGGATTGACGTTATAATTGTACTTCAATATACGCCAACAAAAAAATTTAAATATTTTAAGTTAAAATTTTTTATTTTTTTTATGCTATACTTTTATATATATAAATTTAGTAACAATACATTGTTTTGATTTTGGCTTTTTTTTTATACATCAATTTTGGCTTCAACATTAATAACTTTTAAAGAGAACAATTCACTTGTTGAAACGATAATATAAAAGTAAAGAGCAAGAAGCTGCTCTTCGAAAAGTCAAAAACTGATCAAAACAGGCGCTTCTAGCTTTAAAAAATTCTATTAAACATTGTATTTACAAGTGATTTATGAGAAAGAGCGAACGAAAGCACTCGTGAGTAAAATTTGAATTTAAGCTGTCCAAGTTGTTTTTTTTTTTTTGTATCGCTTAACAACATATCGATATGGAAAACATCGCGCATGCTCCATCAATGAATTCATTAAATGAAATATTACTACTACCAAGTCGCCGCTTCGTTTGCCATTTCCGAGAAACTTTTTGACTGTAACTGTTGTCTGTAACGGGTTTGTGCGCTCTTTCGCAGCGCAAAATTGCGTCGCTCCACAAACAATAATAGAAAATTTTCGAGACAACAAATTTGAATTATGCTATAAAATAAATAAAAATAGTTATGTGTGCGCTAATGTGTAGACAACCAAGGCACATAACAAATCGTTAAGTGTTTAGAGTTCACACGACATATCTATGAGTATTGTGAAAGAAATTAATATAAAGGCATAAAATCAAAAGCGTCTGAGTTTCCACTAACAAATACATAATATTAAATTGTGTGCGTGTGTGTGTTCGTTTGTGTTATACCTGTGTATGCGTGCATAAAAATGCCAGAGCAGTAAGCTTC
The DNA here is from genome assembly GCA_018150985.1 of Chymomyza costata. Taxonomy (NCBI): domain Eukaryota; kingdom Metazoa; phylum Arthropoda; class Insecta; order Diptera; family Drosophilidae; genus Chymomyza; species Chymomyza costata. Next base: position 2,584,309 of record JAECWU010000128.1, on the reverse strand, counting down.
TGTCTGACTGCGCATGCGCCAGCCGCAACCGCGTCGCATTCTCGTTAATGTAAGTGTGTAAGTGTACGTGTTTGTGTTTGTATGCGTGTATTAATGCGCTTCTTCATTCTGGCAACTCTTACCAGCGCTTAATCAAGGCAAAAGCCAAAATTCTTTAAATTACATTCATCTAGAAGGTACGTAATACTTATGTTTTTTATAAGCATCTTTAACATCAACTTAGTTCAAATCCAATCTTTAACTTAGTACTATGTAGCTAGCGCTGCTAGCGTCACATTAGCTGAGGTCGTAATTGAAGCCGCTAAATTTCACCCACACATTAACAAGAATGCTAGCCGTCGTCTAATTCGGTCTCAGTCGCATTTACACATACATGGACACATTCATACACAGATACTCACACACAAAATCCACACACAGACTCACTCACACATCGCGCATTTACTACGCACGCTTTGCCGAAGCTTTTCTCGTTTGTACCGCAAGCTTTTTCTTTCATTCAACGTCGCGACGCGTCGTTCTGCGTGAAAGTTAATTCCGTTTACTATCGGAATTCATCAACATCATGCCACCACCCTGCACCCGCGCTCATCATCATGCTATTAAACGGTTATAAATTTTGTTTTGCAGAGTTGTACTCTGGCTCTCCTCTCCGTTCCGTTTCTCTCAAATGTGCATTTAGTCGCTCTTGATACAAGAGCTAGGCTTGGCTTTGAACATTTGAGTAACAATTGACATGTATTTTGTTGCATTGAGTACGTCACATCTCAATGGTTTCTTTGCTGTGCCTCACTTGGTTTTAGGCCAGCTTAACTAGGCTATGCTGCATAAAGCGCTAGTTTTGTACCTTTTGTATGTATGTATCTTAAAAGTTGTGATTATACATAGGTATGAATTCCGTATAAATATGAGGGCACATAGTTTTAATCGAAAAACTAAAGTAATTTTATACCAAATACCCCAGACTGTAGTGCATTGGGATATCACATAAATATTAAGAAATAAAACTAATCTTTTCGAGACTTGTCGACCATAATATCCCGTTTCTATGAATAAAAAAGGAAGGTATGCGGCACACTTTAGTTTGCTTCTTAAAAAGTTTTTGTTGTAATTTGTAAAAAACTGTTGCGTGTGATTGGGGATGGTAAATATATGGTTCATATTTTAGTCTACATAAGTCTACACTAACAAAAACAAAGAGTTTTACAAATAGATTGAGTCTGGTGCAGTTTATAGGGTATCTAAAAAAAGGACTCATTTTAACTATAACTTTTGAGGCTTAAATCCGATTTTTGTAAATTTGGGCCTGGTAGCTTTTTAGTGTGGCTGTAAAAGACAAAATTCTTCTTGACGTCCATCATCATCATTGGCGAGACAACCCTGGTCGGGTCTTCGCCTGTTGTAGTTTACGCCTACATTCGTCGCAATCTCGGGCTTATGTTCTTCAACATCTCAGTACTAAGTCCTCTCCATCTTGATCGACCCCATCCAACCATCTCAACTTCGGTCGATCTCTTTTTCGGTTACCTGTTTTTTGTATTCGTTTTTGAGGATAGCTATCGTCTGCCCATCGTAATCGGGTTATTTTAATGAATGTTATTGTGTCGGGGTGACCATATAGACTATATAACTATATAACTCATGGTTACATAATATTTCCTTGACTGACAATTTATGTCATGACTGGGCAGGGCATGGGGATCTCTATAAATAACTGTTCAAAGAGAACAGGGACCTACAGTTTATAGCCATATTTTCTTGGGCAAATATCGTCTTTGAGCTAGCGATGCCAGTGCTAGGCAAATGCACCAGTGCTACTGCGGGGACTCGAACCACCGACCTTCGTATTGTAAAGCGAGTACGCTACCACTACGCTACCTACGGGGTTATATCGTTGTCGCTATATTCCGTTTTATTGTATTCGTCCAACGATTTTTTGCACAATCTTACATTCAAATTCTTAAAGTTTGTTTTCATTTGACCTGCTTTACACCTAAGTTACTTTTCATGTGTCTTTGTAGTACAAAATATGCAGACGTAATTCTTTGGTCTATCCCACGCGTTATATTGTTGTCTATATTTACGTTTAGATAAAGGTATTCAAAGTTTTCGGGTACTTCAAAATAGTAGTCACCAAAGCTAATGTTTTGGCCGTATCTATGTCTAATTGCTTCTGATGTTGTGGAAATTAGGATTTTAGTTTTTTTTTTCATTTATTATAAGACCCATTTTTGTTTACCTCTTTTTCCATATTTATAAAACATTGTTCGACGTAGCTATGATATCTATATCGTCCGCATAGACAAGTATTTGTACCGACTTAAAGAAAATGGTTTCCTCGGTGTTAACTGTCGATTTCCTGATAACGTTTTCCAGGGCTAGATTGAAAAGAAGACACGATAGCTTGTCTGCTTGACGTAGGCCATTGTCTGATATAAATTCGGTTGAAAGACTCGTTATCAACTTTTCTGGTATCCCGAAAAAAGAGAGGGATTTGTATAGATATTCCTTTATTATGCTGTCCATGCTGCTTTAAAGTCAATTAATAAGTGAAATGTGGTTTAGTTCTGTTCCCGTGAATTTTCTAAAATCTGGCGTAGAATAAAAACCGCCCCTTGACCAGTCCATCTCATTTCTAGTATTGCAATAATGTCAATATTCTATGGTTCAATTGTATTTATAAGTTGTTGTAGAGCTTCACTATAATGCATAGTGCAAACATTATACGTCGATAACACTAGTCGACAAATTTAACACTTTTTTTTTCTCCAGAGATGAGACTTATATTTTATGTTAGGGTAATGTTTCAGCGTTAAAAAACCGTTTTTTTTTTTATCCTCCCATAGCTTGTTTTTTTTTTATGACTATTTTAGTGAAAAATGCCATTTTTCAAAATACCGTTGCACATATGAGGTCATAAAAACTGAACTAATTCGAATTTTTTCATTATTATTTTTTTTTCAAAAGTAGAGAGCACACCCTTTCCAAAATGCCCCAAATCATAAAAATTGGAAACCTTCAGAAAAAACTACAGCCCAAAGAGTGTGCCCAAAACCCCAAAAAACACAACATTTTGGTGACTTTTCCACGAATATCGCTATTTCTTTCAGAAAAACTCTTAGACACTTGAAAAGTTAGCTATTTTATGTTATTGGTCATGATATGTAGATGCGATTTCTGTATAGTGTCGATTTTTATGATACAAAATGACTGATTTATTCAATTTTTAGTAAAAATGAAAAAATACAATTTTTCGATAGATTTTTTTGTCACTTTCAACTGCATTTAAGGTCTTGAAAGTGGTTGATTTTCTATATTGGGAACTTTTACATAAAGAAGTAGTCATTACCTTCAAATAAGTCCTTTTCATGAAATTCGTACTATCCATTGAACACCAGCAGTTGAAGGAATCATCATGAGAACACGAAACCTCATGATTTCAACAAAAAATATACGAATTTTCTTTATAATGGTGCTTGCGTTGACAATAATCGGCATTATTGTTTGGATACATTGGAATAATCTACTTCACCTTCAATTATTATGATTCCTTAATAAAAACACAAACAAAACTCTCAAATTTAAAAACTAAAATCCAACATAAAATTTTTTGGTTCAGTTTCTATGGCCCTTTGCTTACATTTATATCATATTGTTCTTATCCAATTTCTCCTAATGCTTTAATAAAACAATAATAACTGATAATAATACTTTTGATTACATATAAGAAATCAACCAACCATCTTTGGACAAAAATTGTTACTTAAAGTGCATTTCTGTTTCTCTTTTGAGCTTCCTATCTGATTCTGGAACTAAAAACCAGCAACATTCACCCAAAATTTTCTGTGTGACAAGTCCTCTAAACTGACCCTCCATACTTCTAATGTCTCAATGAAATCTTTTACCTTGTTGGTCGCTCATTGTACCTAAACTTTCAGAAAAATGTGAAAATGTGATTTTAAATGATGCATTTTTAGACTCAATGTCGAGCCAATTCTTTCATACCTATAAAGCATTTCAATAATTTACTTAGCATTCGGGCTTTTTATCTTTCTAAGAAATTTTCTGCAACTTCTTCGAAGGAATTCCACGCATACAGTTGATCAGGTGGTAATGTTCTTCAAAATTCGTTACTTTTCATTGCTTTACGAATTTGAGGATCTACGAATATTCCTTTCTTAACTTACAGTTTGCCTTACTTGGGGTAAGTGAGCGATTGCCATATCGTTTCTATTTTTCCAATTGCCTTAAGTCCGTTTGTTTCAAGGCAAGCACCATTATATACAAAAATTCGTATATTTTTGGTGAAATCATGAGGTTTCGTGTTCTCATGATGATTCCTTCAACTGCTGGTGTTCAATGGATAGTACGAATTTCATGAAAAAGGACTTATTTGAAAGGTAATGACTAGTTCTTTATGTAAAAGTTCCCAATATAGAAAAATCAACCACTTTCAAGACCTTAAATGCAGTTGAAAGTGACAAAAAAATTCTATCGAAAAAATTGTATTTTTTCATTTTTACTAAAAATTGAATAAATCAGTCATTTTGTATCATAAAAAATCGACACTATACAGAAATCGCATCTACATATCATGACCAATAACATAAAATAGCTAACTTTTCAAGTGTCTAAGAGTTTTCTGAAAGAAATAGCGATATTCGTGGAAAAAGTCACCAAAATGTTGTGTTTTTTGGGGTTTTGGGCACACTCTTTGGGCTGTAGTTTTTTCTGAAGGTTTCCAATTTTTATGATTTGGGGCATTTTGGAAAGGGTGTGCTCTCTACTTTTGAAAAAAAAATAATAATGAAAAAATTCGAATTAGTTCAGTTTTTATGACCTCATATGTGCAACGGTATTTTGAAAAATGGCATTTTTCACTAAAATAGTCATAAAAAAAAAACAAGCTATGGGAGGATAAAAAAAAAAACGGTTTTTTAACGCTGAAACATTACCCTAACATAAAATATAAGTCTCATCTCTGGAGATTTTTCATCGTCGACTAGTGTAATCTTAAATCATTCTCCTTGTAGCGGGTCCGGGGTCGTCTTCGTGAGCTGTCGTTTGAAATCCGAGGCTAGTCTATTACTTCCGTGAGCATATATTTTTTCAAGTGCCAGGTTGTCGGCCTAGCGCCTAATCCTCTTCAGGACGACTCACCCTCATTTTTAAGCCTTGAGGCCGTGCTGGTACAGTTCACATTTATTAAACGAGCCGCTTGCTGCAAGGACAGACGCCAGCTCTCAGCAGCACCTTACTATGATGAATACAGATGCTTAGAGGTATTGAAGAGATCCGTGACACCATTGACCGTTGACAAGTTGTTGGTTCTTCCGCCACCTTCTCGACCTCGCCTTTACCTTTGTTTGACAACGAAGTTTTCATCTCTGGCATCCGTTTCGTATTCGATATTCGTTTTCCTTCCTACCACCCATATCTGGGAGGCATCCGCCTATCCGCCACCTGGGGACGCGCCCTTTAGGCATAATAGGCTATCCCGAGGGAGACAGATAATACGCATCGTCTGATAATATGTAGGCTCTCTACTTCTTCGAGTCTCTGAGATAGTCTGGTTTCGAGTTGGACGAACAGACAGACTCGACCATTCATTCTGATCAAGAATTACATACTTTCCTTCTACCGGTTACATCCATTTCCACGAACTTATTATACCTTTGATACAGGGTATAAAAATGATCAACGCGTGAAAAAAAATGTATGAAGCTTTTACTGGCTTCTGCAGCTGTTTATATCTTTTGGAGTTCTTAAGCGGTATACCAGTGGCCATCGGTAGCGTAGTTCTCCATGCTCACCCTAGGAGCGACTGACAAAATAGTCAGTCAAGAAAATTATTTATACCGGATTTGATTGCAATGTGGTTGGTATTGTTGCTATCCGAACATGAAACTACCTACGTGTAAGTCGCTTTCTAAAAAGCTACTCTTACCAAAACAGTATTTAAATATGGACTTACAAATTTTATTTGCTTCTTTTTACTCAGCAACAGATTTTTGCTTTTTACGCTAAAAACCCTTAATGATGACGAAACGTTCTTTATTGATAGACAGGTAATAAAAATATGGCTTACGTTAAATTCGGGCGCGGACGACGTAAAGATACCTCGTTTTTCTCGTTAATAAAAGGCAAACTGCAAATTTGTAATTCTGAAAAATTTTCGAAAATGTAACTTTTTTCGACTTTGGTTGGTTGTAACTCCAATAGTTTTTATTTAATCTGTATTATCGTATATCACCGTAAAGAGTACATCAATACCTTTCGACTAATTGTCTTTCATGTCAGCGAAATGTTGACGACATATTGACGAATAACTGAAAAAAGTTCCCAAAAACATGTTTTTCGAAAAAATCTCGAAAATGGTTCTTAAGAAAAAAATGAATGTATTATAATTTTCGTGTTTCTCAAACCAAAATTAGGCCAAAAAACACTTTTTTACGATGGTCCACTTAATTTCCCTTAAATTTGTAAACGAGTGTAATCTGGACATTCTCCTGCAAAACAAGATTCAGTTTTCGATAACACAATTTCATATTCCTTCATAAAAGGGTATAGGCAAAGTAATCAGAGAAAAGTTATTTTTGGTCAAAGCTATCAAAAATAAAATATGTATAATGTGTACAAGCTATTGTTAAACAGATATTAGAACGAACACCAAAAATGGACCCTGCGTGTTATTTTACATTTCAACAAGTTTTTTTTATTGTCTCGAGCATCATAACAATTTCCATTTTGTGCTAAAGAAATTGGAAAATAAACACAAAGCGTCTACCAGAGCTAAAGATGCATTAAAAAAATGTTCATAAGATTTTTAAATTATTTAGTAAACGAGTGGAGTCCTTTACTGTGCGTGTGGGATTTGTCACTTCCACAGGTTATAAAACTACCATGAATTGTGATTGTTATTGAGGTGTCGGTGCGGATTTCTCACAACCATAGAGCAAACTTCTGCACTCACATTTAGAAATTTAATCAATATGTTCTAAAAGTCATCATTTGCTCTGAGCCCACACATTTCACCATCTGAACCCTATTGCGGATTTTCTTTTTGTCAATCGCCATGTGTGGCACATGGATTATACCAAGTAGAAGGTTAAGCTTTGTTTTCTGCCAATACCCAAGCCAATCGCTAGAATTTAATTTATCTTTTATTAACCTTAGCCCAGTTAGCTTTGGGCCAAATAATACTTTATAATACAATATGCTCCAGTCCCGCTTAAAGAATAAAAAGTAAAACAGGGTTCAGCAGAGTTCTATCTCACCCATACAGCGATTAGTGGGCGCAGCGGATTCGACACACGTACGGTATGGCAAACACGAGGCCACAACGTCGACTCCACGACGCGTCTTTGCGGCACTCACACAAACACAAGCTAAAATGTGAGTGTATTACTTGCCGATCACTGCACAGTGGGCCCAGATTATCATATTTTCGCCAAAAAATTTTACACACATGTTCTTCAAAGATTAAACTTTTTTTCTGGATAGTTTGAGCCACCTAATATTTTTTAAGATATAGATAATCAAGACCAAAATCGGAAGAAATCAAAAAAAAGAAAACAATATTATTTAACTTTATTTTGTAAAAAATCGGTCAATGGGAATAGGAGCATATTTCACACAGAGGTAGATATGAGATCCACATACATGGAAAAAATAGCCTATACCCAAAATATTGAACAGTTTTGGGGATACAGCCCATAGGATACAGTTTCTGCGTTCAAAAAAAAAATTAGCGATCCATCTAATTTTCAAAAGTTATATTTTTAAAATCCATATTATAATTTTTACACTTTTTCAGAAAAATTATCAATTCGACCTGCGGCTTTGAAAGCATGCTATACAATTTTGGAAGTACACATTTTGATCCAAATTCAAAAAAAATTATATTACAGCATACTTTCGGGAAGCATTAAAATTCATATCAGCAATTAAAAAAAACAAACAAATCTAAAATATGCCACAAGCCACAACAAAATTATAAGATACATAAAAATAAAAACTTTTTTATATGGTGAGCCACAATAAACAGAAACTTTTAGGAATTTTCTTTAGGGTCAATTTTTAAAATTTAGATAGAAAATTAAAATTTCCGAAAATCGTGAATAATGAAATTTTATTACAAATTTTTCGATCAAGTATCGAGTGGTAGTCGGAGGTACCCTTAAAGCAAAGTTAACAAATGATGAAAAAAACAACAAACTTAACAAATACTCTAATACTTATATTTAAACCGCCCAAAAGTTTTTAAGTCAAATTTTTTTTTTTTTTTTTCTGAAGTTATATTTATTTATTTATTTATTTATAATTTGCTTTGAAGTTATATTTATAAACAACAATGTGAATGAAGATTTCGTAGCTATATAGGACGTATCTGTCCGAGGAGGATTACAAGTTATATCGGAGCAACAGGCTGGGATTCCTTTAAAGAATGCTTTCCTGGCTTAAACGGAGAACCGTGCGGTTTCACAAAATCTTTTGGCCAAAATCTGGCCACGTGAACCCATTGTGCACTGGTGTAAAATGTTGCATATAGGCATTTCCACAGAAATGTCAACCGGGACCAAAAAAGAATGAGTTTTTTCAACATTGTAAGTTAAAAATGGGTTTAATTTAATGACATTAATTTTACAGATTTTGTTATTTATTTGCATAAATAATTGGCCTGAAAAATTAAGGTATTCGTGTTTTCTTCTTTTTACTAATTTTTGAGTGATTTTCAGTCTAATTTGTTTAGGTTTCTCATTCACTTTTTTCGTTTCACACTACTCTTGAATAATCACTTTTTGTATACATAAACAATTATATTTTCTTATTATTAATGTAAATATGTACAAATATTTTTAAAAACTACTCGAGAAATTCATAAAACTAAAGAGGTGGGAAAGTATGTCGCGTACTGAATGTCACGTACTTTATCAGACTCAAAAATAACTAGTAAAGGGTCATCAGTCTTGAGGTTTTTTTTAAAATGCAAAAAAAACACAAAAATTTCAAATAAATCGGAAAATCTTTATTATCAATAGAAGGAATCATTCTTGCCATTCACTTCTTAAAGATAATCCCTTTCAAATGTTGGCCGAAACTGCGCCGTAGCTCGTCCATGCTGCGTTCGAATAACACGGGTAATGTTGGCCTCTAATGCTTCAATCGTAGTTGGCTTATCCACAACACTTTAGACTTCACGTAGCCCCAAAGGAAAAAGTGTAACGGTGGGATATCACACGATCTTGGTGGCCAATTCACCGGTCCGGAGCGTTCACCGAATTGGTTCCATAAAATGGCCTAAGCGCGCGAAAAACATTCTTTACAGAACGCGAATTTTCGTAATATGTTTGTACGTTTTGTAAATGTGGCTTTCCATGATGTAATGGCAATGAAAACTGAATAAAAAACACATGGCAACGTGACAGTACTAACGCGTGATTTATGAAAAAAAAACCCTATTGAAAAAAAACCTCAAGATTGATGACCCTTTATATACATTGTAAAAGAAAGCTCCAATATTTCACATTAGTTCAAAATAGATTGCATTTAAATATTTTTTATTATTTCGAAGATTTTTACATTTTTATAGATACAGTCGAACAACTTTTATTTTTGTCGCGTTTATATTGGAATATATTGCACTGCATATGCAGCTTCAAAAAAAGTTTCGAAAAATAAAAACAAGAAAAAAATATTTTATGTTTTCTTTACCTTTTTGCACTTTAAAGTTTATTGACTGCCCCCAGTTGAGCAAAAGGCATAAATATGTACTACGTTGACATTAACCTTATAAAATTGTAAAGACTATGACTTTGACCTGCACATCAGCATTTAATTTAATGGGCTTAAGAATGAGCTTGTATTGGTGAGTGCCTACTTGGCGGGGAATTATTGGTAAAATTTTGAAGCTTGTGGCTTGTTTAGCACAACTTTAGTAAATATATGAAATATGTAAAGCAAAATTTACGCTGATAAAGCACACTTGCCCTTTCTGCACCCTCTGCTAACTTATTAAAAAAGAAACCCAATTGGCAGTTAGCAGTTGACGGAGGTCGTCTATAAAAAACACTACTCCATTCAAAATTTGCAAAGTTTTCGTCATAGATTGTTTAAAACTGCAGTTTATTTAAAAAGAAATGTCAAAGTTTGTTAAGGCATAGCCTAACGCTTTCTTAGAGTGTTACACCAACTTAGTATGCTTTTTAAACTTTGCTTATAGGGTATATACAAAAAAAATAAAATAATAAAACATGAGAGCGAGTGAGCCAAAGCGATAGAGGGCGCCAAACCAAGGACAGTCATAAATATTTTTTGAAATAAATTCTCGCCAACAAATTATGATTTTATGACTTTTTGATGGCACACACACAAACACAACGACACACACAAATATGCACCCTTGCATATAAGGATTTTTATACCACCAGTGTACACCCACACAACCACAAACCCACACCTACCACAAGATGCCATCGGTGGAGCAACACTCAGAGGCAACAAACGCTTACGTATTTATAGCCGGCCCGAGTCGGTTTGCTTTACACCAATACCACTACACTATATCGATACAGTGTACACTCACACAAACAGTACCACATGCCGCCATGTGTAGTACTAAATACATATATTCTATATACATATACATATATCTTATATATGTACCTACTCGTTTAAAAATTTTGTATTATTTCGTAAAGCGAGTGAGAACAAATTTTTTACACAAAAACAAAGCGCAAATTGTGGCGCATAAAAAGTTATTACGGAGAGCACATTGTGCCTGAGTGTGGGTAAAAGTGTGTGTAAGTGTGTGTAAGCCAACCGGCAACATAAAGCTGATGTTTTTTTCCAGTAGCCGTGAGTCCCTGAACCGCAGCTTGCTTTTATATTTTATTATTTTACCAATGGATGTTGCCTTTTTTTGGCATATAATTTATGGCACCTAACATTAAATTAGACACCGCGCACAAAAGTATGCAGCATAAAAAGTTTGCTGGAGAAACGACAACCAACATCCGTCCGGCAACTTATTAGGCTTAAAAGTGCAATAGGTGGCGCCGGGCGCCGGGGTGGAATTGTGAATGGTAGCTCGGGAATGATGTTTTTGCCCCGTGGTGTTGACACACATGCGTATCAACAGTTTAACCCCGGGGGCACAATATGTACTCATATTTCGGTTTGATTTGGTTGCTGCTATATCTTAATATTTGAATGTGATGTCGTTGTTGTTGGCAGTCGTATTTACTATGTATGTATATGTAAGTGCATTGTGCAGATAAGTTCTTTTAATTAGACGCAGCTGAGGCCAGAGCTTCCAAATGTGTCAACGTTGCACAATGAACAATCCTCTCACAAATGCATGCATATATACATATATTATACTACTACATACATTTTAGCTGATGAGAGTGTTGCTACTTTTTGTTGTTCTTATTATTATTATTATTATTATTGTTGTTGTTGCTGTTGTTGACGTTGTTGTTTTTGTCTAGGTCTCAAGCACCACACTCGCACACCCACACTTGCAGCTTTTCAAAAAGTTTTCTGCAGCTCTTTGTCAACAGCCTTGACTTGACTTGACTGCCTGCGGCAGAGAAGATTCAGTGCAGCAAAGTATGCAACATTGAAATAATAATTACAAATGTTGCACAATAAATTGAAAAATAAACAGACTTGGTGACAACAACAGCAACTTTGAAGTATGAGCAAAATTACTTCCTGTTAAAGCGTAAGCGGAAATGTTCATAAAACCGTACACACATACACACACACACACACACACACATGCATATTCAATTAAGCCCCAAAAGAGCGAGGCTCGCAGACCATCATTCCTGGTCTCGTGGTATCTGTCCCTGTGCAAATATACACCTCTTAGTACTGACAGCTCTCAAAATGCGTTGAAAAAGTCAGACAGTACTTATACATAAAGGGTGATTTTTTTTGCTATTTGGTTTTTCAACCTGATTATTTTGACAGCTCCGCTTGATTCATGACATATGTCAAAGTCAAAAATACTCAGCATTGCCATTTCATCGTGGAAAGACTTACACCTACATAACGTTTACAAATTATTGAATTTTATTACCAAGAATCGTGCTCTGTAAAAAATGTGTGTACGTCTACGTAGAGTGCGTACTGAAGAGCAGCCAGTGCTAAGAGAGACCGTGAAATGTCTATTCGGCGTCGCTCGCAGCTGTTGGGTATGTGTTATTCGACCACATGGAACATTTTACGCAAGGATCTTGGTTTGAAACCATACAAAATACAGCTGGTGCAAGAACTTAGTCTGGCGACCTGCCACAACGTCGCGTGTTCGGTGAATGGGTTTTGGAAATGCGCGATGAAGATACGCTTTTTTATCGAAGAATTGTCTTCAGCGATGAAGCGCATTTCTGGTTGAGTGGCTACGTCAATAAGCAAAATTGCCTTTTTCGGAGTGAAGAGCAACCAAAAGCATTGCAGGAGCTGCCATTGCATCTACAAAAATGTACTGTTTGGTGTGTTTTATGGGCCGGTGGCATCATTGGACCGTTCTTCTTCAAAGACGATGATGGCACCAAGTTACGGTCAATGGAGCTCGCTAACGTTCGATGATCTCCAACTTTTTTTTGCCCAGGCTACACCTGGTCGACAGGTGGTGTCAACAAGATGGCGCGGCATGCCATACAGCAGGCGAAACAATGGGCATATTGCGAGATGAATTTGGAGAGCATTTCATCGCCGCCTTGATCGTGCTCTTATTCGTGAGATACCAGCCGATATATTGGAAAAAGTATGCCAAAATTGGACCTTCCTGAGGGACCACTTGAAGCGTAGTCGCGGTCAACATTTACATCAAGTTATCTTAAAAAAAATAAATGGCAGAGATTGATTTACAACCTCAAATAAAAATTTAATTCATTTTTGCACATTTTCGTTGCTTTTCTTTTTAAAAAACCAAACGCTTAAAAACGCCCTTTATAAGCAGGAAGATGCTTAATTATGATGCTTTTGCCTACGGCAAACTCCACTATCATCCATTAACCAATCAGATACGCTTCTGTACGTATCTAAGATAAGAAACTACTACCTAAGCATGCATAGGGAAACAAATTGTTTTGGCGCTTGTGTTGACTTAAAGGAAAGTCGTTCTATAAAGATGAGAGCATTCAACTATCTATACGATGAATAGCCATTGCTTTCGTATTTTGTCGATAGTCATAGTTGGTTTACATAGATTTACATACATATTTTTGCTCTTCCATGTTTTAAACTATTTTGCACCATAGCAGGTAATAAAGCAGACTAAATCTTAACTTTTGTCCTTATTACTTTTAGAACAAACGGCGATGTAGTTAATCTTGTTCCCGCTTGTTACAAGTCAATATCTTTTAACATGGTCGAGTCCTCGAGTCTGGGGCGCACACCGCCTGCAGCACAACAGCCCATCCCACAGCATTCACCATCGGGCATGCGTTGCGGAAATTTAGAGACACGCGTTCGTGGTGCCTGGTATCGTGTGCTCGTAACACTTGAGACAGATTTTCTGGCCATTAGCTTGGATGAGTCTTGTGAGGGAGCAGCACAACCGTCGGACGGTCAATCCACCACTTTAAACGGCACATTAGGGTAAGTCTGAGATAGGCAAAGCAACATTTTGGACTAGCTGGTGGCTAACGTAGAGTGCATTTACAGTAGCAACCATAGTGGTGGCGTTGGCGGCACCCAAAATGGGACTCTGCCTAGCTCTGCATCCATGCAGGGCATGAATAGCGGTGTGGGAATTCCGGATACCGAATTGGACGGCTCCACCGGCACAAACACTGATAATGGCGACAACTTGCTTAACAACAACAATAATGCTGATGGTGGAGGCAGCATGGACATGTGCGACGTACCTGATCATGTGGCAAACCAAAAACGCCACGTGCGCATCATTAAGTCGGACAATAATGGATTAGGCATATCTATAAAAGGCGGTCGTGAAAATCGTATGCCCATACTCATATCAAAAATATTCCGGGGCATGGCTGCCGACCAGGCCAAGGGGCTTTATGTTGGCGATGCCATACTCACGGTTAATGGTGAGGAGCTGCGTGATGCCACACACGATGAAGCAGTTCGTGCACTTAAGCGTGCGGGTCGCGTAGTTGATTTGGAAGGTAAGTAATAAACAAATTCGGGTCATTCTTATCACTGCTAGAGGTTCAAAAGTAAAAGTCGTATGACACAACTTCTTCAGCATTTGATGATTCTTTTTATTGCATTAAAAAAATCTCGACACTTTGACTTTTCATTTGCCAAACAATTAAAATCTTCTTAATCGTTCGTTACGAGCACCGCGTCTTTGTGGCTGCTGTACGGCCAAAACAAGCCGTCCACTGTGTCCATCAATCGGCAGCAGAATAAAACGATTACTGGTGTATCCTTCAGCTAGAGCAGATTCACCGACTAGTTCCACTTGCGATTCCTCTTCTTCCAGCTCGGCATTATTTCTTTGCACAGGTGCGCCGTATGTAGCCGCAGGAGCGCCATATGTGGCATCAGGGGTAACTCTTAACAAATCAGTCTGAAGCTCGTCAACCTTAGGCAGTTCCGACACGGCTTCCCCAGTATTAGGAAGATCAACAACAGGCCGCTGCTCACGAGTAGGACCAGCAGATGTAATTGCAAAATCCTCGGCAGCCTCGCTTTGTGGAGGTTGAAATTCGTTTGCAGGTGATTCAGCCACCACCTCTACAGTATCCTCTTCACCTATTCGCTGCTCCACGTTCAGATCTGGCGCTCCATATGTCATAGCCGGTATACGCGGATTCACTTTTCGATCTAGTTCGTTTCTAGTTAATGGTTCCGTAGGTGTCAAATCCTCGCCAGCAGTGGTCGTTGTAGTTATAAATTGCTCTGGTTCAAATTCGGCTAACCCCGGCTGTTGCTCATTGGGCAAGTCGAATGGTATCTTAGGTCTAAAACCAGCAGCTGGATACGGAGTCGTAAGTTCCACTTGACGCTGCGACTTAAAACGTTGGCGAGGCATTCCCGCTGCGCTGCCCACAGCCAATATTAAGGCAAGGAATGATAGTCGATTAAGATCCCTCATTGTACTGGAACTACTAACGTTGACTTGGTTGGTAACGGTATGTGACTCTGCCAGCCTAGCCAAAGCTTTTATATGCGATGATTTTAATGGTTTTTTTGTTTTTGTTTATTTGGGCCATTCTTCCATACTCGTGTACATCAGAATTCAGTAATGGTCGCAAGGTCACTATGACTACGACTATAAATGTGACTGTGACTGGGACTGGGACTACAAAGTGATAACTCTTGGCTCTAAATGCAAATTCGACAATGTCAGCGCGAATAATATTCGCGCATATTGAGCTATCAAATCAAAAAGCTTGTTACTCATCGACTCGATTAAGCTCAATGCTAATAACAGTTTAACAATCAAACTATGAGGTGCCGGGGCCAGCCCTAGACCCCCAAGTCCCTCGTCTGGGCTCTACAAATTAGACATTATGCCGGGCACGTCTCATGCCGATGAAGTGAAGTTTCGTGCTGTTGACTCAAATTGGCCAAAATCAAGCCAATAAATGACTTTTTTATTCAATTAATTTTGTGCTATTTTCATCTTTTTAAGTACAATAACTGAAACTCAACCATTTGAACCAAAAGTATGCAAAATATTTTTGAATTTTCGATCGACTTTATCCGATTTTTGCTGCTGTGGTGCCAGATATTTCTTTTCCTGAGAGATATGGACATCTCTTGGCAATGGTGTCAACAGCTCACGTAAGATATGGCATAATATTCAGTCGGAAAAAATAAGAATTTGATTCATTCGTAACTAGTGAAAGAGAATTGACTATTAGCAATATTTTAAAATTTGTAGTTTTTCAAAGCCCTGAAGAAAGGTCTTGAATATGTATCATATTTAGAAGAAGAAGAATCATTTAATATATTTATTTTTATGACGACTTTACTAAAAAATTTGCTGCTCTATCTACTTAGCGAAAAGATTCAGACTTACTATAATTGCACTCGATTTCAATGGTCTAGTTCCAATTTTCTAATTCTTCATTACAGTCACCGCCCAATAACACCGGCATTTCTTTTCCTTTTATCCACGGGAACTATTTATTCGATTTATACATTTTCCAAATTTTAACTACCTTTTGTCTAAAAGGCCCTCTAAAAGCAACAAACAACATTGAACAAATACTCGTCAGTATATCTACCACAAAAATTTGTTTGCATTATTTGACAAACATTTAATAAGCTATTAAAATTTACATTTGGATGATCACGATGCCTACCCATCTCTAATCCAAACTTTCTTATCCAATCTAGCCAAGCTCTGTTGCCGCCTTTCAACTGCACACAAGTTGGCAAAGTATTTGCGCCATTCCTCTTCCTTTTAACGCTCATTGTAATTTAAATAGGCCAGCGACGGCGCTACTCTGGGCTGGGTACAAACTGGGGCGTACAAACTTTACGGCCAACTGGCCGGATAACTGCAAAATCCAACTGCCAAATGTCAACGCCAGATTTCGTCGCCAAGGCGAAGGTAATGAAACGGCGACAGCGGCATTTGGTGCTACCCGAGTGGCTACCAAAAGTCCATTAGCAATAGTTTTTACAATGTGGCGCACTTCTGTGGGCATCATCACATTCTGCTCTACCCAAGTCCCTCCTACTATTGCCAAGTTAGCCCTTCTTTTTTGCTGCCTGTGCCTGAGATTTGTCGACGAGAAGTTTGGACAAAGTTTTAACGCACGATTTGCGAGCGGCGCCTGATGTTGATATCATATTCTCTTCCCTATACCATTTCAACATAGTCTACCCAAAAGCAACCCCATGGAATTTATGCGGTTGGCAAGGTGTAAAAAGTTGACTCCTCTTTTACTGTATACCTGTTCTCAGCACCTCTTGTTTTGCTGCTCTATTATTTTGGCTAAACTTTTGCTGCATTTATACAAATGTTCAGAAAAGTCAAAGCCGGCTTTTATTTGGGTTTAGTTTGGACTATTAAAACTGATGTTCAGGCAGTTCGATATACCCTTTACGTAGTCCATGGTTCAAACAATGTATTCACGTATACGAGAGGCACGAAAATTAATTTCCCCAACAAAACTTGAAATATAAATATATATATTTGATTTCTTTTAAATTAATAAAAAAAAAAATAAAAATTGGTTAAAAAAAAAACAAACAATTTTTTTTAACTTTTTTACAATATTTTTTTTTTAAATTCAAAATTTAAATTAAAAGATCACATTGTACATCAAATCGGTAGATCCTATAATTCAGGAAGTTATGCAAATCTTAAAGATGGAACCCCCAACCACCTTGAAATATTATCAAATAAGCATAACTCCTCGGAATGGACAGATAATGACTTCCAGCTTTTTATGAATGTGCGTTTTGACATTTTATGACAAATTTTAAAAGTATCAGAAAAGATCATAATGAATGACAGCACAAAATGGGGGTGATATACACTTGTGATGACACAAAAAAATGTATATACATATATTAATACCCTGTACCTTATGGTACAGTATGATCGAAATTTAAAATCTCTATATATCGATGTTGGCCAACAGAGATGTTTCTCCAGCACTTCTGCACTCATCAAATGGGTGTTTAGGAAGTTTTTTAGAGATCTTCAACACTGTACCGAATTTTATCAAAATCGGTTGACTATATCATATAGCCCCATGGGTTAAGTAGTATGTGTACGTTCCTTAAGCGCTGATCAAATATTTTAGTTGCAATGATCTGAAGTCACTTAATAGAAAACAAAATCAAAAAAATTTTTTTTCTTTCGTCTACACAAAATGGAAATTAGAAATTTTTTGGACAACATCCGCCTGAGACACTCCTTATTTGACTTCGTTAAGAAACTGTTTATAAGATTCGGCATAATTAGTTATTCGATGCGTCATTGATTGCACAAACAAAAATGAAAGTTTAGAAAAATTGCATAATTCTGAACTTAAAGCAAATGATTTGTTGTAATCTATTTAACTGGAATTTATTTTTCTTTTAAAGAGTATTTAAACTTTAATACAACGTACTTTCTCTTTGGTTAAATTTTTGTTGTTGTTGTTTTTTTCCAACTTTATTTACACTAAAATGCAAAAATTTACACAAGTTATTACTACTGTTGTTTCTAGTTCTAAACTTTAGAATTTGTTGGTTTACCCTTTTTTGCGTGTTTATCCTTGTTTGTTTGCTCGACTGTACTGCTGCATGGAGGATGTTGGCAATTAGATGAATGATACGCTCTTGCTTGTGAAAGGAAGAGAATAAATCCTGACTGCGGTCATCATCTATCTGCTGGCTGGTCCGCTCTAATTAGTTGAACCAAATATACAAATTAAGTTGAAAACCACGAACAGTTTCATGGACACAAACAGACATCAAATCGTTAGCCAAAATGTTCTTGCTTCCAGTTAGAGCGATTTGGATTTGCGGGGAGAGAGCAATAAGTGTGAAAATTGAATTTGAAAATCACTCGAATGGAACATCTAAAACAACTCTGCTGAGTGGGGCCGTCCATGGTATGGCTGCTGTCACGAGTATGGCCCTCTGAATCAAGCATCAGGCGGTGACATTTGCATATCCACCCAAACACACACACGCAGACAGACCATCGAGGGTTGGCAGTTGGTTTTCGACTGGTTGAAAATCGAACAAAAATAGAGCGGAAACTCTAATGAATTTATGCCACAACGTTTGTGTTTGACGATGTCTGATTGAATGCAATGCCTACTAGCAGCCATTGCAAGCTTGTGGAACTGTTGCTCCGCCTTCGACCGCATAAATATTCATCTGGTTCGACTTTGTTTTTTTAATGCTGCTTTGCTTGCTTTCAGTTAAATTCCTACGCGAAGTAACGCCATACTTCCGGAAGGCAAGTATTATATCGGAGGTAGGATGGGAGCTGCAACGCGCTTTTCTATGTCCCCTGGGACCTGGCGCACCAACGTCCCCTCCCGCGCCTAAGACAACGCCACGTGCCGATACGCGCTATATTCCTCTACAACTAACACATCTGGCGCGAAATCTCAAGTACATTGATCCGGGTAAGTTGACCATACCATTCCCGCCTAACTTGATAAAAATGCCAGCTCATCTACTTGCAGAGAATCGCTGCCTGGAGCTGCACTCACCGGATGGTGTGCATTCATGCATTTTACGCGCAGCCGACTCCGCGGAGGCTCTTATCTGGTTCAATGCCCTGCACTCGGCCATGTGCGGCAGCACGCAGCGGGCACTTGGCGAGGCCAATCGTGCGTTGATGAATCTCATAGGAGAACTAAAGCACATTGGCTGGCTAAGCCGGCGCCTGCATGGTGGTAGCAGTGCTGGACCAGGCGGCGGTGGCTGCGCAGGCAGTGGAGCTGTAAGCGGCGGCAGTGGCACATCGAACAGTGGCGGCGCTGCCGGCGAAGTTGTAAGTATTGTATTCTTCTTCGATAATTAGAGTTCCAAATTGCTTAAAGGTTCATGCAATTATAGCCCAGCGGACGCTCCAGCTCGGAGAGCTCCGACGAAAACGACAAATGGCAGCCCGTTTTTGTTGCCGTTACCGAGCGAGAATTTAGAATTTACGAAAGCGCACCCTGGTCCGTGGAAGCCTGGAGTCGACCGCTTGAAAGCTTTGCGCTTGCCACAACACGTCTAGCCGGCGCAGGCAACAACTCCTCGCTGAATGTAAGTCTTATGACAAATGAGTTTACCAAAGCGACATCACTACATCTTTTATCCAATTGTTAAGGGCCAACAAACGACCGTCTTCTGTGTGCGCTGTGGCACCACTCGTGGAGTACTGGTTTTCTGGCTGCGCTCGGAAACGCATCGGGACATGGCTACGTGGGCACGTGCGCTCGTGCAGGGCTCGCACAACGCGGTTAACTATCAGCGCGAGTTCTCCTTCCGGTGTTTGTATCAGGGACGGCAGTGTCAATTGGTTGTGCACATAAATCGGGGATTCTTTCTGTATGACTGTGGAGGCTTTGCCACATCAACGCCGACAGCGGCGGTGGCCAACAAGACGCAGCTATGGCAGTTTGCCTTCGACAAGCTGAAGGGCTCGGCCGATGATGGGTCGCGGATGTTGTTTTTGGACTTTGGTGATGATGGTGAAATTGTAAGTATGAAGCAGCGGTTAATTGTGGTTACAAGTTTGTTAACTTTTTGTTTGCTTTTTACTCTGCAGGAGCTGGACATGGAGTGCTGTCCCAAGCCAGTTGTCTTTGTGGTGCACAATTGTCTTTCGGCCAAGGTGCATTCAATTGCCTAGGCTAATCTTTCCGACGAAATACACAAGTACATGAGATATTATATATACGAGTATTTACGATAAATGCATAGCTATATTCTGATTTATACAAAAAAATATATTAGTACTTACATTCGTACATGCATACTCGTAAACAAATTCATACATACATGCATACATATGTAAATTTAGCAAACGATTTGAAATTTTCTATATACCGACGAAACCAATGAAATGCAAGGATTAAGAAACAAAGAGAACAAGCACAAACCAAAACCAATTTACTTTTTAAGTAGAAATAATTTCTTTTATAAGTGACTTATGTAATATCAGCCGCCATACACATACATACTCGGATATAGTATTTACTGCAATATAAAGACAACCCAAAATATACATAAATGCATACAAGTTGAACAATAATTCTAGTATATACTCAAACTACTCGAATGTATTTTGTATCTTGTAATGAAGCATACATATCTCCATGTTTTAGGTGCATATCTTACCAATTATAGTCGATATTATCTTCTCATATCTAGATATACTATATAGACCATTAAACATACACACATATAGACATAAATTGTACGTGTGTATGTTTTATGTGTGTGCAATACTTAAAGTACCGAGCCGATACTGCTCGAACATTTCCTCCAATTGCCCTTCCCTTACCCCATGTACAACAGATCGATTTAAATATAATAAATTATTACGTATATATAATGCATACTTCCACATACATATGTACACACTCTAGACACATTCATTTTATGAAATTACAAATTTCATTAAGAAAATAAGTACCAAAATTCAATAACCATAAGATACTATATAATATTTTTAGCATAAGTAGTGTTGAATCTGAATCTTCGATTATAAACTACTTGCATAAATAAATACATACTACATATAGTTTAAATGAAAATATTAAATAGCTGCGACTAATTTTATTCACGGACATAAGCTTGCTACGAGGGCTGCCAGTTGCATGTATTTCCCACTTTATCTCATTTAAGTGTGACCAGGTCCATCGATTGAATGCAATGTTTCAATTGTCTTACTTTGGCTTTTTGCGATGAACCACCACGACACATTTTAGCGTTGGTAAAGCCAGTTTTTTCATCATGCGATAACTATTTCGTTGAGGCAAAGTATGACAGCCATTTCAAAATAATAAATGTAAGGGGAAAACTGCACTGCGACCCTTAGGATGTATTGTGCTCCCTACTAGCTGTAGGTCTCCTTGGCCAGTCCAATTGTGGAGATAAATTTAAATATCTGGGATGGTTCTAATGCAGTTACGTCGTGCATCAATCGCCGAAAAGGGATGCCCTTCTTCTGGCGACAGTGTCACACTCCGTAAGTATATGTTGGGAGGTCTCTTCGCTCATTTCACAGAACCCACAGGGGTTAGAATCTTCGATGTCCATCATGCACAGGTGTTTCCTGAGCCTGCAGTGTCCCCTAAGTAACGCAGTAAGAATCCTAAGGGAATTCTTGCCCAGGTGGGTGATTTTCTTGAACCTACTCAGATCATCGGAGCCGAGGAGCTGCTTGGACTGTCGTAAATCAGTCGTGCCAATCCAGTTTGAGTGTCGTCTCGATCTTTCTTCTTCTCTTAGCAGCTGCTTAATGGTGTCTGCTAATACCACAAAAGGGTTCGGGCCCTTCTTAATTGTCAGGCAGCACCGTTTCTTGCCAGCCTGTCGGCAATTTCGTTCCCAGTAATTTTGATATGTCCTGGGATTCATCTAAGGGAAACGTTGTTCCAGTGTCCTAGAAGGTTTCCTGAACCAATTTCAAATTTATTTTTGAGCCAGTTACCGCGTTTATAGCGGCCTGACTGTCTGTCTTATACCTCCTAGATAGGTTTATGTCCACACACCTACCTATGGCACATACTTACTGCCTGAAATATGCTGATGTACTTTCCTGTGATTCTGACAGTTGCGTTGGTAGCCCCGCGAGTTCCAAGGACTCTAAAATTACTTGCTGGCAATTTTTTTATAATTTGATTCGATCATCAATTTTTGTTTCCATTGACCCGCCAAATTTTAAAAGCAAAGAAAGAATACTCGAATTTTCGCTTTTTTAAGTAGTTTCATTTTAATGTCCCTAGATCGCTGGTATATACCCTCAGCTCCAAATTATAGGATGAGCTGATTTAAATTTTGGATGATCTAAAATGTTTTAAATGAATAATCATAATATTTTTAAGGAGAGTTTTCATTATTATTTTGTAAGCAAATAAGTACACCTTAAGTACTTTATTCCGGAAGACTGAAAGTTTGGTATTTGAAAAGAAATATTTTATTTTAAAGCTTTTATATTGTTAATCTTTTTTTCTCCTCGCATGGGTTTCTCACAAAGAGGTAGGGTACTGCGACCAGAAGATCTTATTAATGCAAAAGATGAAAAGGACTGATCCACAGGCTCAGTCCCATTTCAGCGCTGGGCAGTACAGAGAATATGTCTGGTGGTTTCATCGTCTTCGAGACAGAGTCTACACTCTGAATAATACGATAGGCCCATTTTCTGTAGATAGTATCTGACAGTGTAGTGCCCAGATTGGTATGTTAAAAAGAGTTTTAAGTCCGCTCTGCCAAGACCTTTTGTCTTGATCATATCCAGAGGTTTGACAATCGCTTTTGCTTATCGCAGCCCCGATAAGGAGAGCCTGTGACTCCTATGTTCTCCTGCAGACCATTTGTTTACTACGGTCCAATATCACAGAAAGGCGCAGGAGATGTAGGTGGGGTGGAGGAACCCTGTCGTGCTAGATCACCAGCAATCTTGTTTCCATCTACTCCTGAGTGTCCAGGTACCCAACATAGCACGACTCTGTTTAGGGAAGACAGGAGTTGGAGGTAATAAAGGAATTCTTGAACCATCCTGGACGAGATGCTCCATGATGAAAGTGCCCTGATAGCAGCTTGGCTATCTGAATAAATGAATATGTTTGCTCCCCCAGTTCCCTTCCGAAGGATACTATCGGCGCAGATCTCTATGGCGCGAATCTCTGCTTGAAAGACGCTTGGCCAAATACCCATTGCAATAGAGATTCTTGTAGTCATAGTCTCGCGTAATTCTTACACGATAGGAGGGAACGATTGCCATATAATTTTCTCCTCTAATTCAGATTTGGTTCTTTAGTTGATCAGCATTTATACTTTTCATAATGAGATCAGCTTTAACCATAATAGTTAACATGAAGGTTACGTTCATTAAATTCCATTATTATAAGTAGCGATTTTTATAATAAATCGAAGTTATATTGATTGTCATTATTGCTTTGTAGTGTCCTCACCAGCGTTGCTCTATTCGATTTAAAACTGATTGGAACAATCCGATTTCTTCAAAAATCAGACGCCAATTTTCATTTTTGTTCGCGATTGCGGCAACGACGAGATAAGGATGACGATGATATTTGTTATTTAATATTAGCCGAGCATTGAATTTTCCGCCGTTTATTGATGCACCAATAATTTAGCACTAGCTTACCAATAATTTATCCTAGTCAATACCAAGTTTCTGCAATCGGTTTCTGCAATCGGTTGCAAAAAACGTAAAACATAATTCAATCGCTTTGGTCTCCTGAAATGTCTGTTTTTTCATTTCGACAATTTTTAATTGAAATTATCAATCTGTTAGGTATATTGCTGATGACCTTGTGCTAGATGTGCAACAAAATGTCAAACGCATTTTGTGGCATAGCCGGTTGGGAAGGGTAAGACCTAATAAAAGCCACAGTTTTTCTTACACCCATTTAACCTACATATGTATCGATCTGCATTATTGCTTTTCCCATGTTCTAAAAACTAAATAGATTCCCAAAATAGTAACCCAAAAAACAATTAACCAAGTAAAATTTGTTAGATGTATAAACGGGTGCGAAGTTGCTTAAAAGTAATCCTTAGTTACTTGTTTGCATGTAAGTATAAAGGTGTGTATGTATATATGCTTGAACATTTTTCAATTTTATAATTTTCCACTTAAGACGAAAACAAAGTCACCAAGTACGTGCTCAGCATATCGTAGCTGGGCAACTGTCGACAAACACTAACTTACTGAACATCTATAGGTGTATGCACACACATACAGGTGGGTGAGTAGGGGACCATGACTTTGCCATTCTGATGTAGTTTAAGACTTGACTACGTAACGAAACCGAACCGAACTGACCATCATTGCGGTCAACGGGCAAGTTGCAGGTGTAATGGTGGCTGCCTTTGGCCTTAATAGCAGGGTCGGGCCAATCACCCACCCACACCCAAGAAATACAAACGCACGCATAGTGATACGGACACACAAAAACAATTACATTTCCGGGTTGTCCGTCGACATGCGGAAGAGTCACCTATTTAGGCGTTCAATTGCCCGCTCAAGGTCCAAATTATGACAACTTATTCGGCCGAGGGATTTTTTGTCCGACTTGACCGGGAAACTGCTATAAATATACGCACACTGCTCATGTCATCGGTTAGTAGCACCAGCAAACAGTAGCCGAACAAAGCAACATATTACTAATTAAAAATGTTGAAAGAATTGCCTATTTACTTGATCCTAGTAGCAGTAATCTTGACTCTAAGTCAAGCGGCTGTTTTACGATCTTTGGAAACCTCGACCTCGAATGAGCATATTGTACCAACAGAAACAGATTCCGATGCCACTACCAGCAGTCCAGTGGAGTTTAGTACGATGACCATTAAGTCCAAAGTAGCTCACGTAGCGCTCAGTCGTGACGAAAATGCCAGCATTCACATTGATCTTGCAACAGCGACTCCTGCCACTGCAGCCATAGAGCAGGCTGACCTAGGTGTGCATACTGTCAAACCCATAACATCTGAAAAGTCCGCAAATCTTCTACTGCTAAGCACCCCACCCAAACGATTCACAGAGGTTGAGCTGCAACTAGAAGAAGAACCTGACACAGCCGGCGGCGCCACAACTGCAGCCACTGCCACAGACATGGATTCGTCCACAGACAAAGAAACCAGCACTGAATCGTCTGCCAAGACAGACGAAAACATAACGAAATTGTTTGCAATCAATGCGACATCTGTGCCTGAATCTGCCGTACCCAGCAAAGCCATTGCCGTCGCTGCAAGCAATTCCACGGTAGCTATTGCCGAACAGCCGCAGGAGGTCCCCACCGACAATGTGGGCATTGCTCTAACCCTTGTTCAGCCCGAGGCCGAGTACGTGCTCTTTGACACGGCGCAAAGCGACGTGATAGATGAGTCACAAGAGCTCCAGTTGGGCAGTTTTACGCATATTGGCAGTGATGAGCATCTGCAGCCGGCTGTGCACTCTGTGGAAATCGTGCCAACAAGTTTCGACGATCCCCTAATTGTCAATTACGTACACAGTTTTGCATGAAGGGAACCCAATGCGGTAGGGTAAAAATTATCTTTTGTTTTAATTGTTATGAAAATCTTGATTAAACATGGTTATTATATTATATACATTTATAGTATGTGCAATATTTTTTGTTACCTACCACTTACATATGTATTTATTTCCTAATGGAAAAAAATTCAAAAAGTTGTGTTTGTAAAAATTTGAGCAATTCGAGTAACTACCTACTTTCCAATAAAAGTAAGTTTTGTATGGATATTTTTAAATATGTAAACATAATCAAGGGCTGGGATTAAGTTCGGTGAGTATATTGTTTTTTAGTTATAAGTGTACTTATGTAAGCAGGCACGGCAAAGTCAAGTTCAATGATCGACAAAGTAAAGAGCTAGTAAACCAGCTGCATGTAATTACTTGCAATGCCAGGCGCAGAAAAGCACAGAGGAACAGAGTCATCGGTCGAGTGACAATGTAGCTATTGGACATTCCATGCACGTCCCATGGCTCGTTCGGCCAATCGTCATCGTCATTGACATCCAAACAACGACTTAGGTACACAGCACTGTAATAGAAAACAGTATGGCATCCCAAAACACACAATGACGTTGGCAAACTAAACTGAGACGTGCCAATTGACACAGGATGAAAAGCGAAAGTTGGTTTTCATAACAAGATGGGTAAAGGCTTTAATAACATCTTAAAAGCAACTACAAATACTGAGCTGTTTATGGCTATGTGTACACAATTTGATCTAGGTCACCAACGTTGCTCTACATGGGTGGCATAGGCGAACCCACGCGGTGGCGCAGCCAGCTGGGGCTGTGAACGGAGTGGAATAGCCACGGGTATGCCACTCGATTTGGGAGCACGGGCAACTACCACAGCTGGTCCCAGTTTTCCTGTGATTAGGACATTTTCGGAATCCGGTTCGTCTTTGGCACCAGGATTAGGTGTTGGCTTCAGCGGATCAGTGCTGACTCCACAAATGGGATTGTTAGCATTACTAGTTGGATTGCTAGCCTGCTGCGGCTGGTTCAGCTCTGTGGGCAGTCTGAAGGCACTACTAGGGCGGAAACCGGCTGGTGGATAAGGTGCTTTAAAATAGCCACGTCCAGCTCTACTTTCTAATGATGTTGGTGTGTCTGTTGGAGGTATTTCTGTAGTTGTAATTAGATCCATTTTCTCCGTAGTTGTAGTTGGTGTTTCAGTTGTAGTTGTTTCTAATGTCCAGAATGAGCTTTCACCGGGCTCCTCCAGCTTGATCTCCACGTCTATCTCACCAGGCAACCAAAATGAACGTCCCTCTGGCCTATAACCTGCCGGTGCATATGGCGTTGGGGTTACCTCACGTACCTCAGCTTGCACCACATCATCTTCTTGCACACTGGCCGCATAACGATTTATACGTACCTGTCGTGCCGCAACAGGTACTGCTAACGGCAGACTAACCATAATTACGAGACAACATCCCAAACTCCACTCCATTCTGTACATTGTGATGAATTTAGCACAACTAATCCGCCATATTGCCGAGACGCGCGCTTTTATAATGTTCTCTCATTGTGTTGCTGTCCTCCATAAAAGGTTGGGCGTGTTGCCAATGAAAACGAGAGTCCAGAGCTATATCGGAACTATACTCCGGTAGCCCCCCTCTGATGACAGCTGCTCGGTAGAAACGCATTGAATATAGTCATAAGACTTCAAAAGCGGCATGGTAACCTGGTATGTATATAGATTTATATGTGTTTGGTTCTGCTGGTCATTTGCCAGCACCCGGTATGTTTGCCGTCCACGTTTGAGTCGTCGCAATGTTCTATGAAAGTTAAATATGTTTTTAACGTGAGCGGCATTTAAAGTGTCCGGCTCATTAGTTTATTTGCTATCCATTTCCGATTGAAAGCGAAAACTTTTTGTCAATAGCCATTTTTGCGATTATAATTAAGGCAATTGGAATATTTGTGTCAATATTAAAACGATATTTATTGGCTGGTTATGACATAAGATGGTTATTACTTGAGGGCTTTAACATGATGCCCTTGTCGTTCGGCGTTAGTCAGTCTGCCAGTCTGCTTTGATTGTATGCAATTTTCAGACATGTTAACCCGCTTGATTGCTTCGATTTAAGAATGTGCTAATTTATAGGATCAACTTTAAATGGAACTAGAAAGATCTACTCAAGTTTGGGCCATCTGTTAGGGATTTCTTGTCACGTCTTTTGCACATAAAACTACCAATCACAGCAAAGACACACTTAAGTCTCCCGACGTCAGAACGCACCAAAAAAGGATGTCTACGCTGGCCAGCATGTCATGCACATTAAATAGTTTCCACTCTACCCAAGCTGATCCTAGCTATAAAAGCAGCTGTTCCAGCTAACTCAACAGCAGTCTCTACATAAGCAACATACCCAAACATTACACATTTTAAGACAGCGCGGCCATGACCAAATTAGCAGTGATTCTCCTAGTTGCTACCTTCTGTCTTTTGGCCAGTAGCCATGCGCAGCAGCAGTCGCGTGCCCGCAGTTTGCAGCGTGCCAATCGTGGACGCTCACGTTTTCTTGCTCGCCAAGAGCTAGCGCCGGACGCAGCAGATGCAGCGGCAGTAACACCTTATCCTTCAGCTGACGAGCTCAAGCCTGAAGTACCATTCAGTGAGGCTGCACCCACGCCCGATGCGGTATATGGTCCACCTGACGCTGTTGCTTCTAAAAACTTACCCGATGAAGTTTACGGACCACCTGATGTAACTGCCAACTATTTGCCTGCTGCTGATGTGCCCGCTGAGCAGCAGGCGCGTCTAGTGGCCGTACGCCGCTTTAGACCTGAAGCAGCCACCTTTCGTCGTGTAGCAGCACGCCCAGCTAAGCTTAAATTAGCTCCAACGTTCGTACAGCGTTTCTAGCAACAGGTGCTCAAGAAAGCCTATTAACTATCCCAACACTATAGATTGTAAATCGATTGATGGAAAAAGACAGACACCCGTTCGCACAGTTTAGTACGTAAGCAGTACAAGATGATGACGTAGACTTACAAAAATAAAAAAAATAAAGTGTTTGGGACATTCCAAAATATTCGTTGTTTCGTTAATTCGATCAGACACAACGTCTCCAGGTGAATCACATCGTGCACAGTGGGCAAAAAAAGAAATTCAAGAACATTTCATTAGAAATTTATTTCCGTTTTGCCTTGCTAGCTATATATGCAAAAACTGTGGGCTATTTAATGACGTAGTTACCCGCTTTTTATTTTATTTTCTGGAATTAAAAAGCCAACTCTGACTACTGTGCAGTGGGTGTTGATGTTTTGGAGAGTTTGACGTGACAAAGTACTATATATGTATAAAAAAAAAACAAAATAGTCGCGCGAAACGGCCGGTCATCGTTTTTGTCCACAACGCCAGACGCGTTAACCGGTTTCAGGATGCCCCCGGCATGCTTCGCATACGCTTTCTGCCAGGTGGTGTGGTTTCGCTTGTCCATATAGTTTTGACTGGAGCTAAAAACAAAGCAACAAGTTGGTGACGAACCACAACAACAAAGCTGATTCAACTTGGGTATTTCCCAAAACCGCAAATACAGTAAAAAGTAAAAAGCGATAATGTGATTGTGGGCAGTTGTTGAGTTCCCTGCAAATAGAATATCTCGGAAATCGCCACAGTCTGACTAGCGATAAATCGAGAGCTTTCCCAAACTGAGCTAATCTGTCTGGTCCATCACAATGGAGAATCCAACACCTATCAGCAAGGCATGGTGTGTCAAACTGAAGCTTCACTGCACTATCAGTAAGCATATATATGTATTTAATTCCAGCTGGGCTTTCGTTAACGCTCAGTCGCATCGAACACACCAAAAACAAGACACCACCACGGAATCTCTTGCAAGCTCAAAAAATAAAAAGTGAAATTTTGCTTATTGCATATTTAGTTAAAATGGTAAATCGCATTTATTTAGTCTGCTTTGTTTCGTGTTGCCTGATCGGCATGTCGCGGGGACAACGCCCCTCATTTGCTGGCGCTCGTCCGCCAGGTGGACTAAGCCAGAAGGACAAATATCATGGTACACCTAATACGGCCGCAGAGAACAGCAACGGCTTGGATATTGCTAATCGCTTTGGTGACTCCAATACGCAGTCGGAGACAGTAACTTTGGCATATGGCGCATCACAAAGGCCTCCAACTGGAGTGGATTTGGTTAGGCCTATGACGAGTTACGTGCCTATTGTTTCGTCAACTGCAACAACGCCGGCTATATCGTCTGTGCCTCAACTTGCTGTTGTAAATCGATTTGGCGCTACTGAGGGCAGTCAGGGTGTTAATCCCACAATAGCCAGCACTGGCGCGGCATCCACCACTGGCGCAGCATCCACCACTGCAACAATTACCAGACCTAACGCCTTGCCTGTTGAAGCCTACGGTGATCAGAATTGGGTGAACCATTTAAGTAGTCTGCCCGTTGACAAGCAGCCTTTCTGGTTCATCAACTACCAAGCTATTGAAGCCCAGCGCAATAGTTCGCGCCCAAGTGGAGCAGCTCTCGAGACTCGTGGATCTTTCTTTGGCGGCTAACTTTAAGCTGTTTGTACTTCTAAGTATATTCCATTAAGTATAGTAATTAAGTTATTATTATAGTCACACACATGCATATGTACATGCATACATATATATTCGCCATTATCAATCAAAAATCTCGAACATTTCACTTTCGAAATACTTAAAATATTGTTGTTGCATTCAGCGAGATGATAACCTTTGGCTGGTGTACATATTTGTTATTGTTGCAAAATTAAAATGTGATTAAATAATGGCAAACCTTAACCCTGTATGTGTCTGGGCGGTATGTGTGTGGTACAGTAAAAAATATAAGACTCCAAAATTGTAAATAACCATGCATGGATAATTCCTATTCGTATCGAACAAATATTTTGCTTTTAGAATTTTCATTCACGTTAAATATATTAAATCTTCTTTGTACTCATGTACCAAGCTTTTTCTAAAAATTTAAGCTAATATGAATTATTCAAACATAATAAAACCTCATGTTCTTGAAAAAACCGAGCAAAATTTATCGACAAATGTTATAGTTGTTTTAGGTATAAACTTTAAAAATCTAGTTTCGTTTATAATTTAAAATTTTAAGAATTTTGAAAATTTGTACATGCAAAATAAGTTCTTTTTTAAGAAAAGATATTTTGATTTCAAATGAATAATTTTACCACAGTACATAAACTAAAAAAAACGTTATTTTCACCAACTTTTATAAAATAAGTAAATGCATGGGAAAAAAATTTATATTGAGGTATTTTATTTATTGTCTTTGACCTTAAATTCTCTGAATAATTGAATAAAAACAAATTATTAGCTTCCAACTTAACTAGTTCCCAAGAATAAATAATAAATCGCAATACTTTACTAAGGCCTTCAACATTCGGTTGTTGATGCTGAACAAGAATATATATGTATATGTACTTTATAGGGTCTGCCACGCTTCCTTCTGACCGTTACATACATTTGAAGATTCACGCATATTAGGAGTCCAGATATCAAGTTTTGTTGCCCTAAGTCTTATTATTTCTAAGATCGAGATCTCAATCTCTATGTCACATACGTTTGTACCTTCAAAAGTAAATCTATATACATATATGTATACATATAAATAACAAAGTGGTTTTAGTGATACCATTTATACTGCTGATGTTTTGTCATGGAGACGACGGATAGCACTTCAATATCAACATGATGAAACTATTGAATGGTGATTATTGATATAGTTTTCATTTCAACATGATATAAGTTTTTGCTTTCAAACAAAACAAAAAATATAGTACATATAAAAAACTAAAAAAAAAAGCTTTACTAGCAAACCGAACTAAAAAGTAGAAAATAATTTTGATTTATTAAGAGTTATTAATAGAAAATTTCGACAATCAATTAAGACTAATTAATTTGGAATAAGATTAAATAAGAAATTAAATAATAAATAAAATAATTCAATTATAGTAAAAAAAAGCGTGGGGTGCTTAATATTAAATGTTACAATTATTTCTGTAGTAGCTATTTATAAAATTAAAGTCATTAGGAAAATTTAGTAAATTGCACCCCACAATCCATTTTGAAATTTGATGCGGATAGCATCGTTAAGTGCAAATTTCACAAATTTTATCACAAAACGTGTTAATTGAACGTATAATAGCCGCTTTACTCGCCCTATCTAATTCTCTAGATTCCGTATTACTCTCCCGCATGTGCTCTAATCGGGCTGCTCTGTCTTCTTCTGATTGTGAGGCTCGATACTCAGCAGTATACTGTCGCATTTGTTGCAAGCGGACTGCTTTTCGTCTTTTTAATTTCCCCAGTCTCCTCCTTCTTTGTGTTGTAGTTTCATTTTTCACTTTTGTTCCCACGAGTAAAGGCCCGTACGCAGTTCAATCAGCTGCTTTTTATTGTTAACCAAAATTAACTGCTTTTTATTATTTACAAATATGTATTAGGCAACTAAAACAAACATGGATTTTTGTCAACAAGCCTACTAATTATTTTGAAAAACTGTTGCATACTTTTAGTGTACATTTTATTTTTTAAATCCTGATGATCCAAGTCAGGACAGTTAAGACAAGGTTATTAAATAATTGTATTGTCTTCAGTCCTTGACCCTTGTGCAAATTTTTAAGATGTTCCGACTTCTTGAAATTGGTGAAAACTACGCTGAAAGATTTTCTTACATACATACATACAGGTGAAGCTAATAAAAGCATGTTAATAATAAAAACAATCCTAATTTCCAAGGAAGTCGTAAGAGTCGACTAAGAGATTAGGGGTTGTTTTTTTTTTAAATTATTGGCCAAAGGGCTGGCAACCAATCTTAATTCACATATCTTAATCCTTTCAAATACGCTAAAAGTGACCTTTGTTCATTCCTTCATACGGACGTAAGTTTTACTTATAAGCAGCGGTGGGCACGCCTTGGCTCTTTTTGCTCCGAGTGCTCTTTCCGTTATTTCTTGCAAGTGGCGCCAGGTAGACGCACACGCAAAAAGTGCTCTTTCCGTTATTTTTCGTGCCCACCGCTGCTTATCAGAAATAAGTTTACTGTTTATATTTTTTTTGGGAGGAAACTACCCAGAAGGTTACGTATATCGTTTGGTGATTCGTCAAAATGCTGACAGCTGTTTGCTACGATTTCGTCGATTGCTTCGGCAATGCCGTCGACATGTACGTCAAAACCGAAACGAAGCGCCTGACTTTCATTTGGTTGAATCAAGGCAAACTGCTTTCGGAGGAGTATATCCATTTAAGCAATGCAATTAGCGCCGAAGGAGATGCAGGTAATGTCGTTCGATTGACTATTCTACCGCGACGTACACAGGTAGCCCGCGTCATATACATGAATATGCGCATGATGCAATGACATATGTTCATCATTACGGTCGGGCAGATCTTTTTTTTATAACCTTTACGTGTAATTCAAAATGGAGAGAAATTGTTGATATGCTGCTTTCCGGACAAACATCAAGAGATCGGCACGACATCACCGCACGTGTCTTCAAGCAAAAAATTCGGTCGCTAATGAGGGATGGAAAGATCACGTATCTGTTGACCTGGCTGGGCTTGATGTTTCCAACTGGCGTCAGTGCGCGCAAAGCAGAAACGACTGGCGAAGGCTTCTGGATGCGGCCTAGACCGACCCACGGTTTTAATGGCCAATTGATGATGATGATGTCAATTGTACGTGGCATGTTCACCTGACGGCAAAATATCGGCTTTATTTGTTCTTGCGTCTGATAACGAAACTAAAAATGTCGTATATCACAAGGTGCTTCAATGAAAAAAATCAACCCACTTCTAACACATTCAGCAAAATATATATAGTTGCTTCATCAAAGAAAATGTACGGGGTACAGAGTATATTAAAATCGGGCAGGACCGACTATAGCATTCATGTACGAGCATAATGGAAGTAAAGAAATATAAAAGGAGACCAGCATAAAAAAAAACTGACGACTTTCGAGATACCCTTTCATTTGGTTACGAGTTCTGTGTAAACACACGAAATGCGCAATCCTGTTTTTATACCAGTTCCATAAGGGACTCTTAAACGACAAATTCGATTACCATATAATTTGGTTTCCATAAAAAAAAAGAAAAACAAACAAACTGTGCCCCTAATTTGATTTTTTGTCCGATCGGTCCTATGGAGTCTTAATTGTATAGTAAGCCGATTTTAAAAAAACTTAAATTCAGGTGTAGAGGGTATTTTAAAATTGGGCAGGACCGACTATAGCATTCACGAATGGAAGTAAAGAAATGTACAAGAAATATTATAGTCTGGAGGATTTGAATTGAATAAAAAAGTCCGTGCGGCTGTTGGCGGTCGAAGCACGTGGGAGGCAAAGCCCCCTAGTTTAATAATATTTTTATTTTTCATTAATTTATTGGCAATCAGCCTACTTAAAACTAAGGCTATAATCCAATAGGTAAATTACAGAGTTAATCGCTGTTCTAGGCTGGTGTTACGAATGATATATTTAATAATATAAATGCATATAGGGCTTAAGAGTAAATATTTAAGAAGCTTTTGTCTTAAAGCGTTTTCTGTTCCTAATTGATGTCAGCGGAGATTTACCAGACCGTTGGCTGCGTGGTCGTATAGGCTAGGTAGTGCTGCTGAGGTCCAAAGTAATAGAACTGTGCCACAGGTAACGCAGCTCCAGCACCATTGAGAAAGTCTACTGAACCTGTTTTGATTTGCTCCAGACGCGCATGGTGATCTGGCATACTCTGACTCTGTTGTAGCTTGGCAAGAAGATGCAAGCGTTCGCCGTCCTTAAATTTGGACGAAGTTGAATATTTTGATTCCACTGAACTATCAGCTACTTCTAAAAGCTCCGCTTCTGAATTTAACGCATCCTCTGATGGCTTATTGGCATCCAATGAAGGTCCATACACAAGTAAGGGTTCTACAGCTGTTCCTGCAGTTTCGGCTGCTTCAAAAGGCAACTCCGGCTTGATGTCCATAGCCGCTGGATATGGCACATGTGCAAGCTGTCTTGCTAACGGCATTCTCAGCTGGCTTTGCCTTAAGTAAGCAGCACGAAGTTGCAGTGGCTTCCTGGCGCTGCAGCATATTAGTACGGCCTGAACTATTAACAACAGCAGCAATCCATTGGTCTGATGTCGTGCCATTTTAGCGTAAGATGTTACGTCTGTTTGTTGTCTTGTGTGCAAGGCGCTACGTCTTTTATAGTGCGGCGTCATCGGCTATGTGCCAGAAATGCTGTCCTACTCCAGCGATTTTACGGACCGTTGTGGTGCGCATATAAAGCGTTCATTTTAGAGCCAATTGCTGGCTGCATTTCAAGCAGTTGTCGTGCATGAAGTTCAGAGTTAACTGGCAATGGCAATAGCCGGTAATAGCTAATGAATTGAAGACCATGCGTAAACGTATGCGTTGGACCTTGACAAAATACTGTCACGTAAGCCCTAAGCATAGTGCTGCTTCTGCTTGTGAGTCGCTTTGGGCAAAAGGTTGTCCCTCATTGTGCCATTTGTGCTTAGTCAAATTTGTGTATAAAAGCTAAAGCAAGTGGGCTCAGAGCAACAATCTCGATCCGATACACACGCAGGTCTTATAAGTAACAAGTTAATAAACATGGCCCACAAATTTATATTTACACTGTTGTTGGTCACTGTGATTGCCGCTGTTACATTGGGTGAACCGGCGCGCTTTCGCAGCCGCTCCTCTCGCTTCCAATTAGCACGTCAAGAAGCGGCTCCATCGGATAGTGGGGACGAACAAAAGGATATTGCGCCTACGCCCGCATCTGCACCCTACCCGCCAGCTGGAGTGACGCCAGAGGTTCCCTTTGACTTACCATCCGAAACAGAGGCCCAGCCAGATTTGACATATGGCCCGCCTGAAAACACTTATGGCCCACCTGCAGAGGACGGTGCTTCGCAACAGCCGGACAACACGTATGGACCACCTGACGCAGCCGCACCTTTAGATCAGGAACCAACACAAGTGGACGATTTGCCGGTCGCTAACGATGCAGTAGCGCAGAGCTTAACACAGCCACGGAACAGTCGCCTGCGCAATCGCCGACCCGTCCCAGAAAAGCTTCGCGCAGCTCAGTTCATACGCAGTAAGCCAGTGCTGGTATATACCCTATAATGAGTTCCTGAGAAGAACTGCTGTGAAGAGACGCGTTTTGAAAGCTTCACGAAAAAGTATTTGTCAACTTATTGTTATTGTAATAAAAACATTACAAATTTATTAGCAAAGATTATTATTTTACCATAATATATACCGAATTGCATTTCATTAACCATGCCAATGGGCAAACCCACTGCTGTACAAAATATAAAGAACCTATGTGAATGTGTATTTGTAAGATATCTTTTCCAAATTTTAAATGCAATCCTAGCAAACAAAACGACGATGTACAGATAATTCCAGGGACCTTTTCGATTATGTACATTTTAAGCCATTACAAAAACAAAAGGACGTATTTGACAGTTACAGCTTGTATTGTTGTCAGGAAAGGGTGAAGATGACATCCTCAAAGAGGTTATTAAAGGAACTTTCTATCACAAACTAACAAGTAGAAAATTTTAAGTGAATCTACGAAGCATATATATAATCTATAATTCACGAGAGATTTGAAAGAGATAAAGCAGGCAAATTCTGTTCCAATTTGAGACGGCAACTGTATACGGGGCAAAAAGAGCCAGATACCCTTTAATTTGGTCACGTAAGCACAGGAATTACGCACTGAAACCTTTTTTTGTACCGAACCGTCCCATAATGGACTCCTAAACGACAAATTTGATTGCCACAAAATTTGATTTCCATAGCAAAAAAAAACCAAACAAACTATAAGTTCGATATTTTGACCGATCGTCCTATGGAGTCTATATTCTAAAGTAAACCGATTTTGATAAACTTAAATACCATGCTTGAGAACTCTATAAAACTTTCGAACGATACCTTCGTAAAAAAACGAATTGTGGCCTCCCTCAGGTCTAGGCGCTTAGACGGACTGGCAGACAGTTACACAAACAGACAGACCAAATTTCAACTTCTCTAGTCACGTTTGTAATACTTTAGGTGACTTTGGAAGGTCTCCAATGTCTTCATCTCTATGTTACATACTTATAAATACATACTTATATATTTCCGATTTGCACAAACTTCTTTCTGCACCTCAAGGTACAGGGCATAAAAATAACAGCAAAACGTCAGACTATGTGTTCTTATTTTTAAAAACACAAATTAAATGCTAATGATTTCGTGCCAATTTTTTTTTTAATTTAAATTTAATTCAGTAAATTTTTTTAATTAACACGTTTTACTTTGAATATTCCTGTAGAACGGAGAAAGGCGAGTTTATGAAAATACGTTAAACTTTAAAATATATTTATGGGTTGCTTTTTATACCCTGTACCTATAGGTACAAAGGGTATACTAGATTTGTGCAATGTATGTAACGGCAAGAAGGAGGCGTGGCAGACCCCAAGTCCTTTATACCAAAATGCTTATCATAACCTCGGGTAGCGATTGAGCCATGTCCGTCTGTCCGTCCGTCTGTCCGTCCGTCCGTCTGTCCGTCTGTATGAACACCTAGATCTCGGAGACTATAAGAGCTAGAGATACGAAACTTTACCAGCTGATGCGCATATTTCCTCAGAAGATCAAGTTGGTTGAATCATGTCAATATCTTTCCCCGATCCCCCGTAGCAGAGTTTCGCGGTTTTTAGCTAAACCGTTTAATATTTTAATCTGAAACTTAACAGAGCGATGCGTTGTGGTTACATGCATCTGTGTGTCAAAAACAAACAAAATTGGACAATTACAAAAAAAGTTATAGTCTAAAATGTAAAAATTTCACCTCCCCTTGCCAATAAACTGCGTCAATATTTCACTCTACGTAATAATAGTAACAAATGACCTAGAACTACCAATTTTGGTAAGCTGATTCATGTGCCTCTAATGAACAAATCCACATCCA
Organism: Chymomyza costata; assembly: GCA_018150985.1. Classification (NCBI taxonomy): domain Eukaryota; kingdom Metazoa; phylum Arthropoda; class Insecta; order Diptera; family Drosophilidae; genus Chymomyza; species Chymomyza costata. The sequence continues at coordinate 2,546,677 of JAECWU010000128.1, read as the reverse complement.
AATTTTATCAATGCAGTTGATTAACAACGCGTAAAAGTGGGTCAGGCGTACTATGAATATGGTCGTTCTGTGAAAGAAACGGACTTGTAGAGTCAGTTGCGGCGGCCATTTGGGATATTATATTTCAGGCATATACGATTAGTTTCAAACTTGTATTTGGTATATACTTTTGCACAATTTTGTAATATACAAATAAAATGCAATTAACAAACAAACCAACAGATGGCCCACCCTATATATGGGAATGAGAATATACACCTAAGTACAAAATATACATTGATATTAAGGGTAAAGTACCTCCACTTTACGTGGCCATGTGTTTAATAACATTAAAGTATGTCTAATGGGATTCTCCAGACACGTCTAGACCAAGGTCTTCTGCGCATATGAATACAAAAACATCATTAAATTATGAATATTCGCCCGAAACCCAGAACCCGAAACAATTGGCAAACACTTCGATTAATTACCAAAACCTATTTGCATGTTCAATTAAGCATGCATATGAATAGTTTGTTGGAATTAGGAAAAAGGTCACGTAGTGGACGATGATAACAAGTCAAATGCTCAAGTAGTTTAATATAGCAATTAATAGCTTCAATGCATGAAGAACAGGAGTAGCTTCACATTCACCTGTAGAAACGATTCTACAAATCGAGGCCTAAAAATAAAGCGTAGTACATAAATTATTTTCAATGTTGCTTCAAAGTCCATAAATAACAATTTGGGAAGTCGACTATAAATATACATTGGCATTGTTACTTTATAACATAACTCAAATAGGTGTTTAAATGATTGAAACTGCATCGAGACTCATTCTACTCTTGCTTCTGCTAGAGGTAGTGAAAGCCGAGCCAATTTGGCATCTGGCGCGGCAGGAAGCAGCTCAAATTATGGGGCCCACAGGATACCCGGCTTCAGGCATAACGCCTGAAATTCCGTTTGAGCTGCCAGGCTCAACAGGAAAACCAGATATAAATTATTTACCGCCCGATATTCAAGAGCGGAAACAGCCTGTGGATGCACCACCTAATGCTGCAGATCAAGATGAAAATGTGTTGTGGACGCTTTCAGAAGATGGTACGGTTATAGCAGTGTCCACAACGCTCGACCAGCCTCAGAATTTAGCAAGATTTTACCAGCGCTTTCCACAGGGTCGCAGGCGCGAACAGCCTGTTCCCGAACGTTTGTCTTTTGGACAACGATTGCAATAGATTTTAACGCAAGATGACGTTTTTAAATACACAGCAACCATAAATTTTAATAAGATTTGATACAACGATATACCATAATTTAAAATTGCAAATGTTTGACAGTTTGTTGTAAAAATTAAGGAGACGGCATCAAATAGCCTAAGGACCTCTTATTGCCAATAGTACATCAAAGTTAAATTAATTCAAATAAATCTGTTGGTCAGCTATTTGTCACGTATTAATCATGATTGCAATTGGCCTTGTGAACATTTTGGTCTGCTGGCAATATTGCGTGCCGCCCTATGTTGGTGCTGACGAAGGTCGAGGTACTTTTGTATATATTTCTTTCAATTGTTGTGGTTTTACGCATTTCAACTTCTGCCATCAAAATGTGTGCTTCTTATACGTTATTTGCAGTTGTTTGTGGTGTGCTTAGCCTTAAAGCGGATTCGAGCAGGGCGACGAGCCTGGAACGAGTCCGCTTTCCAGGGCCTGTAAGTAATAAGCTATTTTTATCGGTACTGCAAAGGCAGGAACAGACTCCATACCCACCAGCTGGTTTCACACCTGATCCTCCATTTGAACTACCAACTGAGGAGTCAGCAGATCCAGGCCCTGCTTTGGCATATGGGCCACCTGCGTCAGAACCTCCACCAGATCAAGTGTACGGTCCACCTGACGAGACGTATGAACCACCAAACGAGACATATGGACCCCCAGACGAGACATATGGACCACCAGACCAGACATATGGCCTACCCGATGGCGAAGATTCTAGTGGAAGCCTACCGCAGAGTGAATCTATTGTAAATTTGAGCAGCATTCGGCCGACAGCACAATTTGTATTGCCGCTGGTACAGCGTTTCGTTGCATTTCGTCCATTAATTGGTTCATTAATACCACAATCCCGACGAAAACCGGGAAGATTAGTACAACGTAAGGGCAAAACGCAACGACGTACTTCAAGAATTGTCAACGCAGGGCCCAAACAAGCTTTTCCGGCAACACATTTAACACTTCCATTTGTTGAACGCCGCATTCTTTTTCGACCGGCAGCTAAATTAGTTGTTAATGCTCCATTAAAATCCTTCGCAAGATTTCAGAAACGGCATCGTTTCAATTAACCACAAAATACATATTGACCTATCATTGCAACTTCTGCCAACTTGCAGAATACAATTGAAATATGTTAGGAGTGCAATAAAAAAAGTTTTTATATATTATTTTGTTATATTTTTATTGGCTATTCTAATTCCGCGCCAGCCAGGTACAATTGCAAAATAATAAAAAGATAGGAGTGCGGCAAAAACATCGATATGCTATCGATAATACCATGGCGAAATATCGATGCTTTTAGCAACGAGTATGAAATTAGATAGAGTGGAACGACTGGCCGTTAGCGTTTAATCGCTGGTTGCGCCGTTGAGCATTTATTAGGATTTTGATCGGGTCAGCTAGCAGTGGTATTTTGCATGCGTGCAAAGAGCATGGCAGAAACACCCGAACGCCGTCGTCTGTACTGCTCTTATGTGTGAAGTTGTTGTTGGCTGCTATGTTGCATATTTTGTTTTGGTTCTTGGTTCTTCATTCATATTTGTTTTTCGCGCAACTAGTAAAGTGTGCGTATGCATGATTATGGAATCAAGGGGCGGGGGGACATGTGAGGTTTTCTGCGTGTACATATTTGACCGAAAGGCAAATAGTTTTGAGCAGGTAGTAATTTTTTTGTACGTTTGATTCTTAATACAAATTTAATATTTTATTTCTGCTGAAAAAAAATAAATATCTTTTGTTTAAAAAAGAAATATATACATGTAAACAACCAATTTTTTTTATAATAATCATAATTATTAATTATATTCTTAATGTTACATACAGTTTGTCAATTAAATGTTTGCAAAATGAAAAAAATCACACAAATTCAACTTTAACTTAAAAACTTATTAACAAAAACTAAATTTTTTCAATTTTTTCTTTTGTAGTATTATTAAGGAAAGTGTTTGGTCCAGCAGCCAAATATGTAAACATAAACAACACAAATGTAAACAACAGCAGCATTATTGCTCTTAATTTTGTCACCGCTTAACATTAATATATCTTGTACATCTCTTAACTAACGGCATTGCTCTGCGTAGCAAGAGTGCATTAACATTTACTCAACTATTATTTGTTTGCTTTGCTTGCACTCAGCCGCTCTTGTAAAATATTGTTCTTATGCTTAGAGGTCAGTAGCTTGATCTGCTAATGCACTAAACTCAGTGTTAAAATACTACTTTCGCTGTCAAGTCTGGTTCGCAGCTTGACATTACACACATTAACATTCAAAAACTTTACACTACATAAACACATATACTATACACTAAACCAACACTATCGAAACAAACAATAAATACATTTTAAAATTATAAAAAACGTTTGATTTAAAAAATAGTTGTCGAAAAAGCTCGGCGACTCAACATTTTGGAGGCCCCGGCGAGATTTCGCCATAATTTTCGTTCTTTTGTTTTATTTCGTGAGTGCTAACAAATTAAAAAATTGGCATTTAAACATAAAAAAGGCATAATTCTATTAAACGGACAAACATACTTACATATATAAGTGAGTGCTACACATATATACACATACATATATCTAACATAAAGTGCAAGTGTACATACATTTATATAAAAACCAATAACCAAAAAAGTGCGTCTGTACATTAACGTCTAATAAGTGTATATAGACACCGCTAATATCGCCGCTACTTTTGCCTTCGCTTGCTCTCTTACGCTACTGCCGTTACTTTTCGCGCTCGTCTTGTGACTTTACATTGCTGCCGCTACTTTTCGTATTCCTTTTGTGCTTTATACTACGCCACTGTTCCTCGCGTTCGTTTTGTGCCTTTGCATTGCTGCCGCTACTTTTCGCTTACGTTTGTACTTTAACACTACGCCACTGTTCTTCGCATTCGTTTTGTGCCTTTACACAACTACCGCTACAAATAAAGGGTGATATTTTAAGTGCGCGCAATATGAGTGAAGGCGAAGAAGTACAAGTTGCGCAAAATGCGACATTTATTAAAGTGCATATGTTTAAACGGCAAGCTGAATGCATATATGACCATGCATTAGAAAAGCATGCTACTATAGCTGGTGACAATGTGATTTCCCTAAATGATGAACAATTAATTTCTTGTGAGTGCATTCTTGACAAACTCCAAAAATCCTTTGATAAAGCACACGACAGCTTAGAGGAGTTATGTTTTGAAGAAATCGGTAGTAAATTACGTAAAGATTTTGATGAGTTGATAATCGAATCAAAGGTACGCATTCAGTCTCAGCTCAATAAGCGCAAAGTTCAAAATCAAAGCCCAGGGTGCTCTACAATGCTACGTGCTGCAACGTCAGAACATCAACCTGTTGTTGTTGTCAATTCCCGATCCCGGCTGCCAGAACTTAAATTGCCCATATTCAGCGGTGGATATACCGAGTGGGCAGATTTCTTTTCAATGTTTTCAACGATCATCGACAAGGATTCCGAGCTGACAAATATTGAGAAGTTGCAGCATCTTCGTTCATGCCTCAAGGGAACTGCGTTGGACACAATCCGATCACTGGATATTTGCAATGATAACTATAAAACTGCACTTGATTTATTAGAAAAACGGTTTGATAATAAACGCTTAATATTTCAGGCACACATCGCAGAGATTCTAGGGCTCAAGAAGGTGGATTCTGGATCAGTCAGCAAGCTACGTATGCTCTCGGATAAATTCAACTCACACATGCGCGCGTTGCAAACCATTGGTAGCATTGAAGAGATTGCCAACTGTTTCATTATACACACACTTCTACAAAAGGTTGACAACACGACTCAAGCAAAATGGGAAGAGTCGATGTGTATAAAAAAACTGCCTACGTGGGATCAACTAGCGAACTTTTTGGAGCGACGCTGTCAGACATTGGAAAATGTGGAATATGCCATGGCAATACGTACGCCTGGCTCACAGGTGGGCAAGAACAACACAACAACTAACAACACTAAGTCATTTATAGCTACTAATGCTACACCTTCTGGCTGTGTATTTTGCGACGACGTTGGCCACAATATTCTGAGGTGCTCTCGATATGGTAACCTCTCTCCTGCATTGCGTCTTAAAGAAGCTCAAAAACTCTCACTTTGCATAAATTGTCTGACGAAGGGCCATCGTGTAAAGGATTGCCATTCGCGACTTTGCAGAATATGCCACAAACCACATCACACACTCTTGCATCTCGGAAATTCTCGGTTGCCAGATACCATTGTCACTGCCCAACCTGGTCACTTGCCTGATTCTCACTCTTCAACGTCGTCTCATAGCTCCATGGTTGCATCAGCGCCAATTGTGTCTACAACTCTTGCTGCCCAGAATCTCTGTTCTGATGCTGTGCTCTTAGCCACAGCCATTGTTTTGGTAAAAAACCGTTCTGGTACATTGGTTCCATGCCGTACCCTTCTCGATTCTGGATCACAACTACATATAATTACTTCACGATTTGCTCATCAACTGCAGCTAAAAAAGTCTAAATCATTTACTCTTGTTTCTGGCATTGGTGACTCTAGCTTTCCAACAGATGGATATGAAGTTAACATCAACATAAAATCTCGTACTTCTGAATATTCTACAAACTTAACTGCATTGATAGCACAAACTATCACCGATAATCATCCAAGTTTTTCGTTCGACTCTTCAGACTGGAATATACCTTCTAACATAACACTTGCAGATGCAGAATTCTATAAGTCTCAGCGCGTTGACTTACTTATTGGAGCCAGCCTTTTCTATGACTTGTTGTGCGTTGGCCAAATTAAGCTGCTTCCTGGATTGCCTACACTACAAAAAACTCGACTTGGCTGGGTTGTATCTGGAAGTTGTCAGAAACCACGCAAAACAACATTGATGGCATCACAAATAACACATCAGGCCGAGCCAGAGTCAATTGCCGAATTAGATGATCTCGTTCGTCGATTTTGGGAAATCGAAAGTTGCAGCGACCCACTAATTGTAACAACAAAGGAAGAAATTGAGTGCGAGGCTCATTTCAAGTCAACATACTCGAGATTACCTACTGGCGAATATTCTGTACGCTTGCCTTCCAAGTTAAATATAGACTCATTAGGTGAATCGTATCAACAAGCATACCGACGATTTTTAAACTTGGAGCGCAAACTAGAAAAGCGTCCACACATCAAGGTCCAATATTCGGCATTTATACAAGAATACCTGAAATTAAATCACATGTCGCATGTTGGCCCAGAGTCTCGTCACTTTTGCAAGTATTTCCTTCCACATCACTGCGTGTTTAAGGAAGATAGTACCACAACAAAACTACGCGTTGTTTTTGACGGATCAGCTGCAACATCATCTGGATATTCATTGAACGATTTACTCATGGCTGGTCCTACCATTCAAGCCAAACTTTTCAATGCACTGACACGATTTCGCACCTTTCCAGTCGCTCTGACAGGTGACATTTGTAAAATGTACCGCTGCGTTCGCATGGCGGAATCCGACTCATATTTGCAATGCATTTTGTGGCGTGATTCTGAACAGGAAGAGCTGCAAATATACAAACTGGATACCGTCACCTACGGCACAAAGCCAGCTTCGTTCTTGTCTATACGTGCAATGCATCAACTCGCCATAGACGAACAATCCTCGTTTCCCATCGGCTCGCAAACCCTTTTGCGAGATTTCTATGTAGATGACCTCATCACTGGTGGTAACTCTACTCAAGAAGTTGCAGAAATAATGAGACAGACTAAGGCTTTGCTAGCTGAAGGCAACTTTACTCTACGCAAATGGTGCTCAAATGATCCAGCCGTTCTACGAGATATTTCGCCTGAGGACAAGGAAACATTTTTAAAATTCCATGATGGCAGCGATATTACAAAAACCCTGGGACTTGCCTGGGACCCTGCATCAGACAATTTCTTATTTTCATTTTCGCCAATTGCTTCATCAAATAAACCTAACAAGCGTTCTGTCCTTTCAGCCATTGCTCGATTATATGATCCACTTGGCTTACTTGGTCCTGTCATTACCAAAGCCAAAATGTTCATGCAGACGCTATGGAAAGAGAAGCTAGACTGGGATGAGAGTTTGCCAGCTTTACTAAACACCACTTGGCTCAGCATGTGCGATCAGTTCAGCACCGTTCAGCAAGTGACATTTCCTCGTCTGGCATTACTTCCTAATTCCACTGTTGAAGTGCACGGATTTTGCGATGCTAGTATTGACGCGTATGGCGCATGCGTTTACCTGGTCTCTAAGGCGCATGGAGAATGCTCTGCCCACTTACTCTGCTCCAAATCTCGTGTAGCACCTCTGAAGTCAATCACTGTGCCCAAGCTTGAACTTTGCGGAGCCGCCTTGTTAGCACAATTGATGCATGAGCTATCAGAAATGCAACTATTTTCTTGCAAATATTATTGCTGGTGCGATTCATCAGTAGCCTTGTCTTGGATAGGTGATGAGTCTACCAAGTTCAATGTTTTCGTCGCCAACCGAGTGTCCGCAATTCAACAACGCACAGCCGCTATGGAGTGGCGATATGTCCCCACTAAACTCAATCCCGCTGACTTGCTGTTCAGAGGAGCTTCACCAAGCGAGCTTATTTCTTCTGAGCTTTGGTTCAATGGTCCAGAATGTCTACAACTCGACAAAACGCAGTGGCCATTATCATGTCTTTTGAAAAAACCTACGCTTGAAGTTCGTAAATCTTTACTGTTTGTAGACTCTCCTCAACTTGACATTATCGAAGAAAGCAAATACGTGAACCCATTTTCAGCAATGCAACGACTTTTCGCCTACGTATACAATTTCATACATCGCAACAAACTCTTGGCTTTACTGTAGCTGATATTCAAAATGGCACACGACTTCTTCTTCGAACTGTCCAGCATTCGCATTTTCGGCGGTCGATTGGAAAACTCATTTCGTATCTTTGACTCTCGACATCCAATTATATTACCCGAACAACACTCGATTACAAACTCGCTTATAAAACACTTTCATCAACAAATTGTGGCTGCTGCCAAAGTCCGACTCTGTTGAAAGCCTTAATCTTCCAACGGGGGGAGAATGTTTGGTCCAGCAGCCAAATATGTAAACATAAACAACACAAATGTAAACAACAGCAGCATTATTGCTCTTAATTTTGTCACCGCTTAACATTAATATATCTTGTACATCTCTTAACTAACGGCATTGCTCTGCGTAGCAAGAGTGCATTAACATTTACTCAACTATTATTTGTTTGCTTTGCTTGCACTCAGCCGCTCTTGTAAAATATTGTTCTTATGCTTAGAGGTCAGTAGCTTGATCTGCTAATGCACTAAACTCAGTGTTAAAATACTACTTTCGCTGTCAAGTCTGGTTCGCAGCTTGACATTACACACATTAACATTCAAAAACTTTACACTACATAAACACATATACTATACACTAAACCAACACTATCGAAACAAACAATAAATACATTTTAAAATTATAAAAAACGTTTGATTTAAAAAATAGTTGTCGAAAAAGCTCGGCGACTCAACAGAAAGCATCAGCTATTAATGTGTAAAAAAAAAATTGGAAAAATCGAAATAAAACCTAAAGAAAAACAAGCAAAACAAGATGCAGCAAATATTGCGCTGTCAATTAAATGTTTGCAAAATGCGAACACAAGGCGAAAAGAGAACACAAACAAGCTAACTGTAAATCAAATTCCAAACAAATGAACACCTGCGTTTTTGCTATGCATTGCATGATTTTGTCCTTGATTTTTGATGCCTTGGACATATTTATCCTCCTATATTTTCTTACGATCTTCCTATTATACCTTAATAAGAGTAGTTTTGCTTGTTGTGCTCTGTTTAACTACTTCCATTTCCAATAGTACCCCCAAATTTTGGATGTGGTGTAAGTAAGGCATCTGGGCAGGTCTATCAGTGATATTTTTGTTATTATACGACAGCCAGATCCTGCACAGCAGCGATTTTTGTTTGTGGTCGATGTGCTGGTGCTGCTTTTGGTTTAGTTTAATGTGGGTTTGAGGATCAACAAACCCAAATTTCATCGCGCTCCTTGACTGTTCTTGTTTAAAATTGTCCACATAATACTCCTCCGTCGTTACATCATTGAAAAAGTGCCGAAGCGCTCCTCGCCATAACCAGAAAAAAACCATTGCTATTGGCTATTAACATTGAGAGTCGGTTTAAATTTTATATTGTCATCGTTTCCAAGTCTCCGGAGTAGATAAATGGTGTTATTTTATGCGACAAGACGAGAATAATATTATACTATCATGATAAACTACTATCATGATCGACCACAAACAAAAATCGCTGCTGTGCAGGATCTGGCTGTCGTATAATAACAAAAATATCACTGATAGACCTGCCCAGATGCCTCACTTACACCACATCCAAAATTTGGGGGTATTATTGCAAATGGGAGTTGTTAAACAAAGCACAACAAGCAAATCTACTCTTATTAAGGCAAAATAGGAAGATCGTAAGAAAATATAGGAGGATAAACATGTCCAAGGCATCAAAAATCAAGGACAAAATCATGCAATGCATAGCAAAAACGCAGGTGTTCATTTGTTTGGAATTTGATTTACAGTTAGCTTGTTTGTGTTCTCTTTTCGCCTTGTGTTCGCATTTTGCAAACATTTAATTGACAGCGCAATATTTGCTGCATCTTGATTTTGCTTGTTTTTCTTTAGGTTTTATTTCGATTTTTCCAATTTTTTTTTTACACATTAATAGCTGATGCTTTCCTTAATAATACTACAAAAGAAAAAATTAAAAAAATTTAGTTTTTGTTAATAAGTTTTTAAGTTAAAGTCGAATTTGTGTGATTTTTTTCATTTTGCAAACATTTAATTGACAAACTGTATATGTACATACATATGTACATATGTAGGTACAAGATGTTTTCACTGCTTTTGTTGTTGTTTCTCATGCTGCTCTTGTTGTTGCTATGCACATACATATGTACATATTTTTTTTTTTGTTCTTTGGAAAGTTACGACGATTTTTTGAATCTGTTTTTGTTAATGGATTACAAAAAACGTAAATGTGTCGTAAATGGTTGCGCTGCTGGGGTGCAACTATTTTTGATTCCTATTGATAGAAAAGAGGAGTGGTGCGAAAATTTCCATCTTAACGTAAAGTAACTTGCAAAAGATGCTGGCGTTTGCGATCTTTATCACTTTACTTTAAAGTTTAAACTAAAAAAAGGTGCAATGTCTACTTAAGAATTGTTTAAGTAATGTTGTTATTGGAAATGTTGTCAAATTTGAATGTAAGCCGGGTTGTATTATTACACATATTGCCATTAAAAGGTCTAGCTGAATAAGGTACGTTCTTTATTTGGTGTGAATATGAATCAAATAGATTTGGTGGAACAATGTTAAAAATAAAACAACAATTTTTTAATGTTTTTTTTTTTAAATGTCTAAAAAAAAATTTTTTTGTTTGTCAAAAGATGGCAAAAATTATAATAAATTTTTATAATATTTAAAAGAATACATACTTCTTGTTTATAAATTATTTTTTAATCATTTGCTTTAAATGGTGCAATTTCAAAAAAAATGTATGGGATTACATTGAACATAAAAAATTAAACCAAACTAACCCCTCTCAATATAAAATTCTAAATTTTTCATTAGCTTGCAATCTATTTTTCGCCATTTTAGAAAAACAACTTTGAATAATTTTCTATGACAATTTTTTTTTTTATTGCGACCTGGGATCCGCATCAAAGTTCAAATTTTATAATTGACGAAATTTTGGGAAAAAAAAGTCGGGAGATATTTGTACAGATCTGAAACTGATTTGGTGCAACTATCATCACTGATGAGGGTGATGATATAGGTTTGGGACCCTATATGTCTTAAAACTAGTTTTCAAGCGGCAGGTGGTTGCTGTAGTTTTTGATGATATTGTTTTGCTAAAAAAGTTAGATTCATGTTTTTCAGATAAAAATTATTGGCAGTAAAATAAACTATCAAATACAACATAAATCAAGGTCATTGATTCAAAGTTTAAAAAATGGATCGTTCAAGGTGTTTTTCGCAAAATCTGCTCCTACCGAAAAATCGGTAGGACTTTCGCAAAAATATCCAAGCACTCTATTGAGGGATAGGTCATTTCCTAGGACTCATGTCCTCTATCACTTTCCTTAATTAACAGTATTCCAGCAAACGAACGAATAAGCCGCTTGCAAAAGAAACTTCTTCTACGCCGCCTACTTGCGTGGTATCAAACCAAAAAGCCGCCGGCAAAATATCCATTCCTTGATCAAAATTGATTTGCCATCGAAAAAGAATAAACTAAAAAAGTCTTAGAAGCCGTGGTCGGCACAAAATACACTCACATTTTTTTTGCGTATGTATTGAAGTTTTCTCTGCCGCAGTGACGTATGCGACGCTGACGTTGCTCTACGTTGCTAAGCAACAGACACGCAATTGATGGTGCGTGGCTTCGGCTCTTGTTGTTGTTGTTGACGTCGAGCAACGTCAGCGTCGCAATACGTCACTGTGGCAGAGAAAATTTCAGTACAAAAAGCACACACACATGCATGCGTTTTGTGTATAACACATGCCGTGTGTCGACGTCGCCTTAGCCTATGCGCCAGAGATAGGGCCGTGCCGACCACTGCTTTGAAGTAACAATACACTTAGTTAGGAAACAAAGTAGAGTTTAGGCACATTTGAATGAAAAACTAAACTATTAAATTTGTATTTTTTTAATACTCTTAACAAAGAAAAAAATCTTTTGTTGAGCAATGTTAATACATATTTGTATACATATTAACATACAAAATAGATCTTTTTTTATCATATAAACAAGAAGTATGTAATCTATTAAATATTACAAAAACGTATTATAATTTTTAACATCTTTTGACAAAAAAAATAAAAATTTTTTCATACATTTAAAAAAAAAACATAAATAAATGTGTTTTATTTAAAAAAAAAACATAAATAATATTTTTTTTTATTTATTTATTATATATAAATTTTATTTTTTTAAACATTTTTCAACCGAATCGATTTGATTCATTAAATTTAATATTTTTTTTAAGAAAATGTGTTGGTTAAAAAAAATTAAATATTTTTTTTAAATAGCCCCATTGGCAACTTAGAATCAAAAAAACATTTGGTTCAAAAATATTCTGTAGTTTAGTCTCAATTAAAAAAACGAAAAACACGTTTTTTTTAAATTAAACCGCAACGCATTAAGTTTAAGATCTGAAATTTTGTGAAATATTTTTTTTTTTTGGATTATGGATCGAACTGCATCATTAGTTTTCAATAATCGCTGGGGACAGTTTTCAGTACCTTATCCAGTTAGACCCTTTAAGAATCAATTTTGAATAGCATACAAATTGTCCAACGTACAAAAAAATTACTACCTGCTCAAAACTATTTGCCTTTCGGTCAAATATGTACACGCAGAAAACCTCACATGTCCCCCCGCCCCTTGATTCCATAATCATGCATACGCACACTTTACTAGTTGCGCGAAAAACAAATATGAATGAAGAACCAAGAACCAAAACAAAATATGCAACACAGCAGCCAACAACAACTTCACACATAAGAGCAGTACAGACGACGGCGTTCGGGTGTTTCTGCCATGCTCTTTGCACACATGCAAAATACAACTGCTAGCTGACCCGATCAAAATCCTAATAATTGCTCAATACTCGCTGAAAAATTGTTCGTAAGGGCCAGTTGTTCCACTCTATCTAATTTCATACTCGTTGCTTTTAGTTTTGATAATTTTCGATAGTGCTTATATAGCGCCACTTGAGGCGGGAAATTCTTTTTAGAAAAATTAAATGCTTGAAATAATTATACAGGCCTGTTCTAGATTTCGACTCGTTTTGAAAAGTCATAACGAGTGCATTCCGACAAATGGTGTTCTAGATTTCGACTGAGTTCGAATCGATTTCGAATCGTTTTCATTTCGAGTGCTATCGATAACCTCGTATTGAACAGCTGTGTTATATCGATAAGTTCACATTGTAGAGTTGCCACAAGTTTTCGAGCAACTGACTAAATAACTTATTTTTCTTTTTGCCAACATTTTTCTGAGCGAGAAATATTTTTTATTTATGTACAAATTTTGTACAATTTATTTTATATATATATTTTAAGCCATCCATTAATAAAATTATTTTCGAATTAACTTGTGCAACACGACAACACATAACTTTTCGAAGTTCTGTTTTGTCTAAAGCCTAGTACGCAGCAGTGTAAAACCGCGTGAAAGAAAACAAAAACTTCATATAAAAAAAACGCTGTCAAAATTCTTAGCGTTTTTTTTATATGAAGTTTTGTTTTCTTTCACGCGGTTTTACACTGCTGCGTACTAGGCTTAAATCCAGAACACCTTACTTTCATTCCACTCGTTTTGGTTTTGCATGTACACACAATTTTCATAGAGATTTTTTGTAATAAAAATATATAATGAAAATTAACCTTGATTAGTTCAAGTGAGCACATCTAAATTTTCTTAAAGCATTCAAAAATAATACAAAATGAATTTTAGTGGCATTAATGCGTTTATTTAAGTAAACAAAGCAAAATACTTTTCATTTCGACAGCTGCGAGCCAAACTTTTCAAAACGAGTCGACTCTTGTCGGAATCGAAATCTAGAACACCTTTCATTTCGATTCCGACAGATTTTGTCGGAATCGAAATCTAGAACATGCCTGATAATTTATTAATAAATGTTTTTACATGGTGTAGTATTCATATTTGCAAGTATCACGAAAAAGTGTTATTTTTGTATTTTTTTCCCATGCACTGAGTTAACACATACATACATACTTATGTACGTGAATTGTGAAATATGCATGGCACTGCATATCGCGAACAGAGCAGCGAAAGCTGATATCAGATACTCCAGTTATTCGGAATCTATAATTATAATAAAAAGCCTGGAAAATAAATGACATCGAAGACATCTGTCTCAAAATGTATAATCCTAATAACGTGAATATCACATTTTTGTATGATCACACCTAAACAATAAAATAAAAGGGTTTCTTAAGCCGTCCGGAATGATCAATCGCTATCTTGAACTGCATCATGAATCCGCTTTAAGAGTCCTTAACGTCAATGGTTTCCGTTAAAATCCATTCAAACTAGAGATAAATCTCGATCGTTGATAAATTATATTAAAAAAAAAAATATCTCTTTCAGTTCGGCTGGAAATGAGCCAAGCGATCCATTCAAACTTGAGATTAAACTCCATCGTGGATAATGAGCCAAAGCGACTGTGGATAGGGTCCAGCAATAAAACTAATGAAGCGCAGTGTATATTTGGTGATGTTCGTTATAAATATCCGGCAGCTTTTGCTCAATTTTCAACTGCCAACTGAAACAAATTATAATTCTATTTAAAAAATCAAGTAGTCAGCAACTGGGACTGTCATAATATATATTACGAATAAAACATAAATTAAATGCGGCCTTACAAGAAACTTCAACAAACGACTCGACTTGCAAGATTTAAAAAATCGCATAAATTCTATCGATAGTGCGCGAAAATCCAATAACATACGTGACGCCATGATATCGGTGTTCGCAATTGCTTCATCGATAGTTCTTTAACACAAAACCACGCGATTGTACAAAACATTTTTATACAAAACACGAGCATTTTTTATTAAATAATATTAGTATATTGTTGAAACAATAAACGAAATTTTCACATTGACGGCGCTGAAGCACAATAAATAAATAAATCGTTGGTCCGAACACATTTACTGTGCAGATAACCAACCGGCTTTTACATCAAGACCACAAGGTGCAATTTACATGTCGCAAAACAAACACAATATTTTTAGAATATGTTCGAATTTTTGTTCCAGACACTATGGCAGGCGTATTATTTGAGGATATATTTAACGTAAAAGACATGGATCCGGAAGGAAAAAAATTTGATCGTGTTTCACGCTTACACTGCGAATCCGAATCATTTAAAATGGACCTAATACTTGACATAAACTCCTGGCTATACCCAATGGAGTTGGGAGATAAATTTCGCTTGGTATTGGCTACCACCCTGAGAGAAGATGGATGTCCCGATAGCGGCGAGTACAATCCCATGGAGCATGAGGGCACGCGCGCAGACAGCTTCGAATATGTTATGTATGGAAAAATCTATCGGATTGAGGGTGATGAAGCGCATAATGAGGCTTCGCGTTTGTCAGCGTATGTGTCATTTGGTGGGTTACTTATGCGACTGCAAGGAGACGCAAATAATTTGCATGGATTTGAAGTGGATCAGCACATGTATTTACTGATGAAGCGACTAGCCTTTTGAATTGTTTTAGGACCATAGAATGTAAGCGACCTATTGAAAATTGTAATAAAACATGTTTTCTAAAGCAATTTGGATGAGTCCTAGTTGGCTTTTCTAATTGCTGATGACCGCCGTAAATAGTCTGGATTCTCAAATAGTGACGTTAGAACAACTTAAGCGAAAGTTTAATGACGTATTTTACAAAATCTAAAAGAGGCAACATTATGGCTTTGTTAATTTTTTTAAATTGGCTCTTTTTGAGATTTTGTTATAAGGTTAGATGCGAATGGTATCAATTAAAACTAAGTTACAATATTCACTTCACGCGATAGTATAACAATAGTTTTTAATCAACAAAGAGTTTGTCCATATCTCTTCTGAGCATTTTTAAGAATTCGGGCTTGGTAGCTTCTGGGAATCACGGATTATAATTAAGTTCTCACAATGTATGTAAGCTTCTGATATTTGTAACCTTTTTGCTGTAAACAAAATTTTGTTTCGATATGTAAATTCGCATTCTCTAGTCCCCCTGAAACTGTGGGGTCTGTCTCTTTCTTTATGATATATACCGGCTTGTGCAAACTTACTATACCCTTTGTAAAGAGAAGAAACTTATCCAATATTTCGCGAAGAAAATAAGGTTTCGGGACATATTCTCGGCATTCTAATATTTAGTATTGAAACTGTTTCGCCTAAAAATTCTTTAGATAAGATTTTAGAAACAAACGAATTTAACAATAAGTTAAACGATAATTTGTAAATAAATCTTTCAGGGATGGAAACGTCGATAGATTTTTCTGACGGCTGAAATACTAACTGAAATATCGATAAAATGTGGTATTTAAGGAAATAACTTGCAGTTGGCAACGTCGCTCGGTAAAAACAATATTTATTTTTAATTTATTGTTTGTTAGTTAACTCTTCGGGCTGGTGGTTGCTTACAGTAACCTTAAAACCATCGCTTTTCATCAGTGCTTGTATGTGCGTTACCTTACATTAAGTCCAGCTGGCCCATGACCTTGTTTGTTGCGTGTGATTGTGTGAATAAAATGGATTTGCTTGCTGAAGATGGAAAAGTCCGCCTTCTAAAAAGTGGACAAAAGTTGTAAACGAATCTTATATGCATATAAATTGAGGTATAAATGTTTTGGCATTAGCATTATAAGACAACGAGATATGCTTATGTGGATATCATGATATCATGCACTTGGTCTGCGACTTTTACAGAATGTGTGGCGTCCATTTTGTGAAACTATTCAGAAACACTATCAAGTTTTTAATATTTTAGTTGTTATCTGCAGGCATATTACAAAGACGCCGCCAATGCCTTCTTCACTTTTGTTTTGGTCCGGTTGTGCTGCCAGCTGCCTGAGTCGGGCGGTAAGTCCAAGAAATATTGATTTGGGAATTCGGTTTACATACAATACATATTCTATTTTACAATCTTTACATAATTAATATTGCGGTGTTTGGTATTGTGTACTAATTCTTACTTCAATTCTAAAAACTTACACATTTTTTGCAGCTAAGATTACTATTTAGTTCATACAAAAGACTTCAACGCGCATATGTCTGCGTCGACATGTTGAGTCCAACCCCCCACTAACACTAACCCTAACTTTTTTCTCTTATCTTTCGTATTAGCATTACAAAACTGTTGGGTACATTGTATTTTTCGATTCTTATTCATACTCTTTTTTTTTTATGCGTGTGGTATATTGTTTTTGTTCAGATGTTTGTACATATTGCAAAGCTATCCATTTAGACTATTTACTAACTACATAAGCGATGGATAGACATCAATCTTTGCAGGTACAACCCAGCACTCTAGACAGCTACGAAATTATTTTTCTTAAACTCTTGTTATTTTTAAAAGTAGTAATATGAGCCACGTATAAAGTGTATTTAAGCTTCGTCTGGTAGATTAACTACACTCTATTTTTATTTACAGTCGATCGTGCTTTTTCCATAATTTTACTTTCCGTTCTTTACTGCTACGTTCCACAATGTATTCTTTTTCAATTTAATGAGTTGTTGGCTACTGTTTCCCGGTGTGTGCTGAGGGTCGCACTTAAATTGACTTTTCAACAGAATCAACAATTCAACGCTTCATTTGCGTAACGTCCAACAACACAAAGCCAGCGTCTCTGGCTTTGTCCCGCCTCTGCGCTTGGATATGCCTCGGTGCTCCATCGCTCCATCGTACAGTCTGGCCTCATGAATCTGCACAGATCAGTGAAAAACATACTATATATATTTGGAGTTAGTTAGGAAAATCATAGTTTCCAACTTATTTGAACTAACAAATATATTTATTTTTAATTTTCTAATATTATAGCTACTCCAAAGTTGATTCATTCAAATTTTTACGTATATCGAGCTTGTACTGTATGCAATAAAAGTTTTGAAACTTACTGGAAATTGACGGCGCTACCTTAATATGGTACTGGGGTGCGCCCTCAATGAACCAATTCTTTGTCCAATAGGCAAGCAAATTAAAAGCTCTTAAGTTAAATATGAATAAATGTATGTGAATGAGTGTACATATATTCATACTTCGGTTTTAGAGTGCTGCCTTCGTCTGATTTTTGCTGCCGCTGCAATGGTTTCCCGCACGACACAGAAGTCTCCCTTCCAAATATTAATTTCGCTGTAACTTATGAGGCTACCCTTGCATTCGTTTCTGTTTATGCGCCTCTGTAACTATTTGTTTTGCTTTGTTTTTCCCACTTTTATTATTTTCTCTTTTGCACGTCTATTCCGCTCTGATATGTTATTTCATAGGAACTTCTACACGCTGTCTTGTTGTTTTTAGTTTTTATTGGTCTTCGTCGTTGCAGACGGTCCTGCAAAGTGACAGTTTTAATTGGAGCACCCAACAAGCAAACAGCGACGGCTCGTTCTAACTTAAAATTGAAATTTCGGTAATACTCGCAAGTTTTGTTTGCATTGTTATGGGCTTCTTTCAACTCCTTATCAGGCTTTGTACGGCATGCTTATCATTTCCAATTTACTCGGTTTTTTGCTGTTCGTTCAAGCTCTATCTAGCTTTTTTATTGTGTCATTGCTTGCAGTGCACAAACAAAAGATTGAGAAAACAAACTGAAATCAGTGTAGCGACTTTAAGTTACCTGGAAATTCTTGCTGATAAAGTTATCGTTAAATAAAAGCAGCAGCGTAAGCATTTTAAGTACAGCCATCTGTTACGCCACCTTTTATACAAAGTGCATTACACAATTTCTAATAAGGTATGTCGAGTTTGTGAAAAAATTAGGTGGTGAAATTTGTGAATTTGCAAATGAAGCAGTGTTGTCAGAAAGATCTGATACTTAATGGCCTCAGTCACTTGAACATTCATAGTATGTACAAGTAGATAGTAGATGTACAAGTAGATAGGTAGATCACATATTTGCGGTAATAAATATAGAGCATTACGAAGTCTATAAATTCCGGCAAAAGTGTCCCTACATGCGGTTATTATTGTTCTTATTACTGTTATCAGCTTCACTCGCCTCGTCACTTGAGTTTATCGTCTATAATTTGTAAGTTATAATAAGTTCGGCTGTTGAAACAGCTGCAGATTGACGGAGTTATGCTTTTTAGTGTGTTTGTGTCTTTTTAAAAGTAAACGTGGCTCAACAAAATTATAAACTACGCTTAATGGAATAAATAAAAAAAATTTCCTTTCTTTTACAGCGCATTTGTGAAAAAGAGTACATAGACTAAAACCAAATCGCTGTAGAACCTAACAACCAAAGGTGTGGGCCAATATGGTAGAGTTAAACCTAAAATCCCGCTTGCATATATAGAACTCTTGTAGATCAACTAAACATTAAGTAAAGTATATAGTAAAAAACAAAAACAAACTTGGTGCCGGCCTCAACTTCAAACGATTATTCAACTCTCACGACATTAACCCATCAAAATGGTACGCAGCCGGCGCTCACTCTCAAAAGAGGATGTGGCCTCGTTGCTTACAGACAGTGGCATTTCGCTTTCTTCGCCACCTGCTGCTGGGCGCGACTCCACTCCAACGCCCACGCCCAGCGGCCTTGAAAGCACCCTCAGGCAAATAAAACGGCGGAAAAGCAGCCTAAATAGTCTTAACGATGCAGAGACTAACCAAAAATCCAAAAGAAGCGGAAAAAAATCAACAGCCAAGTCAGGTACAACGACAGCGTCACGCCGTAAACAGCATGTATGCAGCCATTGCTCTAAGGAGTTTGGCGGAAAAACTGATCTACAGCGCCATACTCTTATTCACTCCGACGAACGACCGCACAGGTGTGCTCAGTGTGGCAAGTCCTATCGCCAAGCAGTGAACCTTAAGAACCACATAACCACAGCACATGATCGCAAGAAGCAATTCGCTTGTCGCGAGTGTCCCAAGTCGTTTGCACTTAAGGAGCGCTTACGGCTGCACATGCGCCTGCATTCAGGGGAGAAGCCATATGCGTGTGCATTGTGTGAGAAGCGCTTTGCACGTGGCGGACAGGTTAGTAATGCTACTAAGTAATATGTACTTAAGTTTAATAATTTTTGCTATGATCTTACAGCTGCAGCAGCACATGGTATCGCACCATAAGACGAGCATACAACAATTTAACTGTACCAAGTGCTCGGCCAGCTTTTCGACAAATGCTAATTTACGCGTGCATATGGAGCGGCATGAACAAGGTGTGGAGCACAGTTGCAGCATTTGCGAAAGCCAGTTCCCAAACGATTTAGCGCTGCGCGCTCATATCAACCAGGAGCATCATAAGCTTAGCCAGTTTGATTGCGAAATCTGTCACAAGACAATCGAAACGGATGATGATCTGGCGTCGCATATGCAACGGCATGCTGCTGTCAAGCCGCACATTTGCGAGGTGTGCAACTCTTATTTTACCCAAAAATCGCAGTATAATGTGCATATGCGTATGCACACAGGCGAGCGACCATATCAGTGCCGCGTAAGCGAAACAATCCTATTTTTTTTTTTTTCGCAGCACTAAATATTTCATATTTCTACAGATTTGTCACCAAACCTTTGCGCATTCCAGCGTTCTTAAACTGCATATACGCAAACACACAGGAGAAAAGCCCTTCCGTTGTTTTCTATGCACCGATGAGGTGGCCTTCTCGCAGCTTGCCCATCTCAAAAACCACATGAAGAAGATACATAAGCAGCAAAAGCCCTACATGTGTCATGGTTGTCATGAATTCTTTAAAGTGAAAGTTGAGCTCCAGGCGCACATGGAGCAGTGCAGCCAATGTGAAACTAGTGTCGACAACAAGGAGGACACTCAATCAGAGAAAGACGTGCAGGCACTCTCAAGCATGCGTTTTAACATGGCAGTGGTGCTGAAAAAAATCAGTTCAGCGCAAAAGTTGCGTCAGCTCGGTTATGAAAAGCGACTAATTGATAATGTTATTATAGCATCGTTAAAGTTGGCCCAGCGCCAAGCTCACGACGATGCTCAGCTAACGCCTTTGGCGCGACTGCGTCTCAACGTTGAGGAGTTTCTAAAGTGGATCGTGCCTTCTCCGACGATGCAGAAATTCAGCGAAGAGCTATTATCCATCGATACTATACTCGAGAAGATTGCAGCAATGTATATGAAGCAAAAATAGGCAGTTCGCATTCCGAACGTGCACGTGCCATATAACCAAGTGGTGGAGTATGATAACGATATTAATTTTTAAACAAAAATCTTGCCATTTTTTGCTGTGAACTAAGTTTTTACTTAGTCTTACGCAAACCAAATACTTTATCCCAAAGATGTTGCAATTAAATTTATTGTTTTAGTTGTGTTGCAATTGAAAACCAAACCAAAATACCAAAATCAAATGCAATGTTTAGTTTCTATGTAGCCAATCCTAAAATTGCCTAAAACTTGATCCCAAAAAATATAAATTTATTTAATAATATTTTGCCATTTATGTGGGAACTGCCACTACACTATCGCCAGTAGCATACACGCTTATTTTAAGTTAGAACATGATACCCTTCACTGGTCAATTAAGTTACTAAATAAACTAAAGCTAATTATTTGAAAATATATACTTCAACTATTCATATATGTATTTCATTTGCTCAGCCCAATTCTTCGTCAAGCTCGATCTGATTGGGAAAATCTGTATCATATAAATACACCTTATTCTGTTTTTATACGGTTGATACGTTCCAAAAAAATTCGTTTAAAAAAATACTGTGTAAAAAAGTATGTCCTTAAGCTTTTATGAAAATAAATCAGAAAGGAAAATTCTCTTAACTAAATTTCAATCATAAAGCTTTTTTAATCGTTATAAATCGGACACCATTTTTTGTTTCTAGACCATATTATTTCAAAACCGTGTAAAAAAAATTCCGCGTAAAAACAAATTTGAATGTATTTCAATTAATTAATTAACTGATTGGAAATCAATGCACGGTCCAAACGGAGGAAATTTTGTTTAAATTTTGGAAAAATTACGCAATCAAGTCCGAAATTGGGCTAAATAGGATTTTTGTAAAGTTCAGCCTTCAAGTAACGAAATGTGTGGTCGGAGCACTCTGCCGGGCGGAGCACTTCAGAGACTTAATAGATTTTAAAGCAGGCAATTTTAGTAAGGCTTAAGAAAATCATTAAAAAAGCTTCATTGCGACTTGCCTACGGATGCCCTGGAGGAGGCTTTCAAAATATGGTATTTGTATTTGTGAAAATTTATGAACTATTTGCTTTGGGACGCATTTAATTCATTGCATAAAAATTTGTAAAATATAGGACAACGTCTACTAGATTGTTTGCATTTACTCCGTTCAAACAAGGTGCCATATTACTTATAGGCTTTATGTGATATACTAGTCGATATTGGCGTGGATGTCAGTTAGAGACAAAGAATCTGTCAATGAAACGTAGTAATAAAATTGGCGTTGTTCATGGCCTGGTTATCCAGCATCATGTGGCATTGCATACCACTTGATCGTGCAACACGTCTATCTAGTTCCTGCTCCAGCATAAAGCTAATGTCTACATTTGTGGCAACATCCAGCATGGTCATTGCGTGTTTGCGTTTCTGCCCAGTTGCCCTTTTTTTTTGCTGTAACCTCCATCTTCGCTGCTGTTCTTTCTGCCATGGCGCATTAGAACAAATTGCTCTTGTTGCGTTACAGAGCTTCATGGCTCATGCCTTTTACCATGTTTGGGCCAAACTTACAGCTCTGCCTCTCATTGGATTCACTTATTTCAGCTGTTTTAGTTGTTGTTGTTCACTGCGCTGTTGTACGTTGTCGTTAGTTTTTCTAGTACTCATCGTAAAGAATGCGCCACAACCCAAGTTGGGAGAAAAAAAATAAAATCCATCAGACCCAAGGCACAGCTTGGTATTTGCTTAAACATGCAACTACGCATGTTCTCAGATACTCTCGGCTCCATTTCGTTCTGTTAACTACCGCGCATATCTTTAAAATGGTGAGCATGCGCATGCAGATTCTGCAATTCGGGCTTGGATTCGGATTCGCTGCCGTTTGTCGAGTGGCTAGCCAAGGTAATGATGGGAAAAAAACGCGTGTAGACGCTGATTCCAACAATCAGTTGAAACCAGAACTGAGCTGCATTTTAAGTTGACTGTAACTAATTGATTTGAGTACTTTGCCTAGACCAAAAGACCAATGGTCATGTTTAGGCCAGCTAATTTTGGTATGTGCCTGTCTTTGTACTTGGATTGGCTGGTTGGGTGTATAATTTTTGTTGTTGTTGAACTTTATGAAGTTAAGTTAGGAGCGTGAATGGAATCAGCATGTTATCCAATTCAAATAAGTGGGTCAGACTCAGTCTTATGATTAAAGAGGATATTCTTTCTTTCTATTTTACAATCATTGGTTAATCTTAGCTGAAATGTTATAAAAACGGGCAGTTTTACTAATGCAGTTGCCATAAAACATTGCTATAATAATCACAATATACACTATAATAATGTACCGAAGCGGTGTCCCAGTTGGCAAGAGGATTGATCAATAATACACAAAAAATTTGAAGTTTCTTGGTCCAATGGTCTCTGTTTATAACTTATGGTCTACCACGCCTGCTTCTTCATGTTGTGTATGGGTCTGTTCGCTCTCCTTGAGGATCCGTACCATCCGTCCTTGCAAATCACACTAGGGGGGAGGGTTTCAAAACTTGCAAAAAATGGGTCACGTAATTTGGGCACAGCCCCTTAGCTACCCAATTGTAGTCTTTTTTTCGACTTGCGATTATCTCCGATATTTATTGTCTGATTACACATTTCCACAAAAAAATGGTGTGAACTTTGCATACGACTGGGACCAATTCTAGGTCAAGAAAACCCCAACACCGGCAAAAACTTAATATACCCCATGTCTTAAGGTACTGGGTATAATTTTAGTTTCTACATTTCGTTTCGATAAATGTAAATACAAACGCAAAAAACCTGAAAATCTTAAAAAAAGGCAGGAATTGTATTTTATCCTAGTAGGTTCTTCCTGAACATGTTTTGGCAAAAGAAATTCGAATTTGGACGACTTTAATAAAATTTCGCACGCCGACCCCCGTAGAGACATCCAGAGCACGTTCCTTAATTTCGAGGAATTTAAGAATACTGCAGTCGTGCCTGCCCGACTCAACATATAATAACATGAAACCGCAGTTCACGCAGATTGTAAAGGATCTTCTGGGCAAAGGGTTGTTATTTGGTAATTTTTTTTAAAAAAAATTTTTTAACTGTAACTTTTAGTTATAGAGAGTGATGGAAAAGGGGAGATTCCCCCCGGGCCCGGTGTAATTACTGTCGTACTTACAGGACACAATGATTCAAGCTAAAGGTGTAATAGAGGGGCCGGTACATTTTCCCCCGGGCCCGGATTTTCTATCTACGTCCCTGCCTGTACCATATGGTACAAAGGGTATATTACGTTTTTGCAAGCCGAAAATGTATGTAACATACAGAAAGAGACGCCGGAGACCCCCCAAATATACCTAAAGTATAATCAGGGTGACTAGAGAAGTCGATATACCCATGTCCGTCTGTCCGTCCGTATGAACAGCTAGATCTCTGAGATGGTAAGAGCTAGAGAAACTAAACTTTCAGATTAGATCCCTTATTATTGCTTATTTTTTTTTTTGACATCGGGGATACAATATATAGCTCCCATAGGGGTGTTCCAGATGACCTCGAAAAAATCTAAAAGTTGTAGATGGATAATTCTTTTGTTTATAAAGATATCGTAACAAAATTTGGTGGTTAGTAGTTTGTTTGAGTTCCCCAGCACTGTACCAAATTTGATCAAAAGCGGTTGACTATATCATATAGCCCCCATAGGACCTAAAATAGCCCCCTTGGTGCAAAACTCATCCCCTTTATCAGCCTGATGATAATGCGCATCTTTAGGTTAAATTGGTTCTTATAGTGTCTTAGTCTCTAAGATCCATCCAGACATGACTATATCTTCTCGGGTATACTTAATGGGGTCTGTCACGTCTCCCTCTGCTCGATACGTACATTTGCACGAACTTATTATGCAAATGTGCCTTCGATACATATGTAGGTACTTAATGCATGAAGATTTTTACTGAAAAATGACATAAATATCACTTGTCTATATGGGATAAAAATGGCTAAGAAGCGTCGTCTCTAATTTTTGCTTGGTAATGTAATTGCATTCATGACACAAACCAATACCCGAATCCGACACCAAAATTTTGCATGTGCATGCATTTTGCTTTTTACATTCAACTCGGAAGCTCCTATCGACTGGGTTGTCAATGTCTTCCAACGTTTTATTGCTTCATTTAAGATCTTAGACCACTATGGCACTAAACACTGAATCCATTGCGCCTGGCTATGTTGCTTGTCAATTTTACAACTTTATAGATACCTGAACATATCTCAAAGTATTGTTCCAACGCGTATGCTTATCGTTGCATAGTTAAATAACGCGAAATGTGTGCTAGGCCATGTGGTGCCTCCAGTTGTGGCTGTTCTTGTTGATGACCATTTGTGTCTGTGGTGCTGTGTCTCTCTCTCTCAATATTTTTGACATATTGGCTACGCTGCCTTAGTCTGGACGTTCCATTAAACGTGGTTCGTTGAGCAACAATGGCCTGACTGTGGCTGGAGCTTGAGACCTGCGAACGGTGAACTGATGCTGATCATTGTTGTCGTCATTTGTAGCTTGAGCCTTTCAAAGAAATTTGTTTGCTCGGTCTCTGACTCCCTCTGCCGACGTTGCGTTTGTTTCTTTTGGAACATAAAAACTGGCTAGTTTTGGTTGGCGGTGGCTATTCGTTTGCATTTGAATTGCAAATCCTATTATGACTTGTGAAATTACAATTTATCGAGATACAGATGCGGGCGCAACCGCAGACGTACAGAAAGCCATGTCCAGTCTACGATTCTAGTCATAATTTTGTTCTGTCTAGCTGCTGCAGTGTCAGCCTTAAGTTTTTGGTTTTTAGCTTCCAGCCTTAGCCAGAGTTGGAGCCGCAACTGCACATGTTCCAATAGCATGAATTATGCATATAAAACCGGGTGGAGCTGCGGGTGGTGGACAAGGGGGTAGCACTGGTTGCGTTGGTTGCGGTAAAGATGAAGTTGGCGGGACGGTCACATCCACGCATCATGCACTTGGTTATGATAACGCTGCACATTTTACCACAAATTCAAAAAGCCAAACAAGCGGGCAAATGCAGTCAGAGCTGTTTACTTTGGGATCCGAAGCATCCACTCGAAAGCATTCAAAAGAAAACAACAATAAAAAAAGCAAAATACAAAGACTACAACAACGCCCATCCAGATGGGCTGGGTTA
This sequence comes from Chymomyza costata, assembly GCA_018150985.1. Lineage (NCBI taxonomy): Eukaryota > Metazoa > Arthropoda > Insecta > Diptera > Drosophilidae > Chymomyza > Chymomyza costata. The sequence continues at coordinate 2,520,362 of JAECWU010000128.1, read as the reverse complement.
GCAAGGGTTAAAGCATTGCGTAGAAACGAGGACGCCCTCTGTTTTGGTTCTAAATGCTACTGCTAGGGTTAGTATTATGTTGCTTTTCTGCCGCTGACAGAACAAAGAAGTCGTCTATTTGTAACTCCTCTTGTAAAGGGGTATATCTAAGAGGAAAAATTGCTGGCTTACTGCACATTTGCAAGAATTATCAACAGTCAGCACACATATGAACATATGTATTAAACCATATTATAGTATGTACCAGACAGAGTATACTCCAACTTGGACTACGATGCCGAATACCGACAATGGCAGACAGAGCAGAGCTTGTAGTAGTTCCTATCCCGCCAACAGATGCTTACATACTACTCCCAAGTAGCACACAGATGGGCATCAGCTTTATGATTGCTTACCTTTTATGACTTTTGGCGTGCCTCAGCCATTACCTTTAACTTTGACCAGACTCGTTCCCGTTCTCATTCGCCAAGCTGGTGAGTTCAATGGCCTGCGGGTGGCCAAACTTGTACAGTACAAGAGTCATGTCAATGTAATACTGAAAGATTTGTAGAGATGGCAAAGCTCAATCTACAGGATTAGTTGACCTATACGAATTTTGACAGAAAGTTTATATCTTTAATCCGTAAAGTGTTTATTATTGTTAAATGATTTTTTAGGTGTGTAACACCTAACCCAACCTCTTAAATATAAGTATGTATTAAAATGTTTAGGACTACAAAAAAAAATCGATTTGACCATGTCAGTCCGTCTATCCGTATTGCCCATTTTCTCTTCGACCAACAAAGCTGGGGGCATCAAATTGCCACAATGTGCTTGTTGTGATCAGCAGAGCACTGCTTGCTTTGTCGACTGCTTGCTTGGCAGAGTAGTACAACAGTGGCGCTTAAGGGCAACATTTTTGTTCGATTGCTTGAAATTTATTTATCGTAGGAGAGCAATCGAGGACTCCTTTTGTTGATAATTACAATTACTTTAAGAAAATACAAAATGAGTCAAATTTACGAAAAAAAACTACCTGTTTAGAGATATTTGCAAATTATTCGAAAAACACCAAACACGATTTCCAACTTTCAAATTTAAACATATATTGTGCTTGAACTAACAAACCTACAACATTGATTTAAGTCTTGTTTGGTAGATATTTTTATTGGCTATAATTTCGACATGATCATGACTTTAAGTTTGATAGAAAAAAAGATATCATGCAAAAACCGTAACAACATATATTACCAGGGGACGGTGCCACGCGCCCAACCAACAAACACGAAAACTCGGTTTTAGACTTGGAACAAGGTCCCCAACGATCGTTGAAAGTTTCATCCATTAAGAATTTTTGTCCAGCTGAAACTCTTCGTTAACTGTACTTTATAGGTTAGTAAAGATATTTTCTTAAATATTTTAATCAAACAGCTTTTTTTAATCGTGCTAAATCGAATAAAATTGTGTAAAAATCTAGACCATGTTAGTTCAAGACCGTTAAAAAAAGGCGTACTGACGTTCGTTAAAGTCGGGCGCAGACGACTTAGGGATACCTTGTACCACCACATTGCAATCAAATCCGATATATTGCTTACGAACTCCAAAAGATATTTCTTTGCCAAATTTAGTTACGATATTTTTATAAAAACACACAAAAAACACACACGAGTTTTGCACCAAAACGTTTTTTTTTTGACCTATTGGGGGCTATATGACCGATTTTTATCAAATTTGGTACAGTGATGGGAAACACTATTATAAAAGACTTACGAATGCCAAATTTGGTAACGATATCTTCGTAAACAAATGAAACAGAACGAAGTTTGCACCAAACAATTTTTTTGACCGATCGGTCCTATATGATATAGTCAACCGATTTTGTTCAAATTTGGTACAGTGGAATCAAACTTTCGGTAACTTTAGGGAGTCTGCGACGACTTCTTCCATATGCTACATACATTTTCGGCATGCACAAAAGTAATATACATCTATAAGGTATAAGGGTATAAAAACAAACTTAATAGTAACAAATTTCATCTTTAAAGAGAATAAAAAGTAACTTTTGATATGCATACATTTCCTGCATTCGTTGTGTTGTACCACCTTCTGTCAGATCTGACTGCAGCGTCTTCTTCTAACCTGTGGTTAATCGTCCTTAGAGGAATCTTCAGATCCTCAAGTGACGGTTGCCTCAATCCGGCTACTTCCTTTGCAAGCTTGTCAGCTATTTCATTTCCATCAATGACCTGGTGGCTGGGAACCCAGAAGATGCATACCTCCTTGTGGGTGCTTAGTGTTTCTCATGTGTCCCTACTTGCCAGTACACTTTTTGATTGATGATGCTAAATGCTTGCATAGATTCGATTGCCGCATCAACAAAGATATTTGTTGGGTTCTGCTCTACACTGATAAAAAAAACGGTTTGATTTTAAGATTTTAAGGTCTTAAATCGTGACCAAATGGTCACGAAAGTAGCGTAAGCTTTTTTTGTTGTCAGTTTAAGAATGCCGTTCTTGATTTAAGATTTTTGCAGTTAAGCCCGAAAAATCTTAATTTAATAGTTAATTATGATTATTTTAAGCCTAAACAAATCTTGAAAAAAGAATCTTTATTCTTAAAATATGCTGGGAAAAATCTAAAATCGTGACCAAAATCTTAATTTCGGATTTCGACCAATCTTGTAATAAGATTGCTAAAATCTTAAAATAAGATTTATAAATTCTCATTCCAAATAAAGAAAATGCTTTATAAATGTATTTTACAATTTTTATATTTTTTTGTTTTTACACATAACAAACTTTTAAACTACAAACTTATTGAAACTTAGGGCGAACATATGTTTTATTATAGTTAAGTGTATATAAATGAAGCGACGGACTGGAAAAATCAGAGATATTTTTTTTACAATTCAATTTACATTTTTGTCCAATTTCATACGATTGAAAGTGTTGATCAAATAGTCTTATTTCTATAGGATTACATTGTATGTAGATACTATTGTTTTGAACAAGGAAAAATTTTATTTTAAAAAGTTGGAACTCAGTGTTACTTATAGCTACGTAGTATTGGTTTTATAACGTGTTACCTTAAAAATGATTTCAAAACATACTTTAGCATCTTGAAAGATATTATCTAGTTGTAACATAGTGTGCACTGAATTATTATTACAATGCACAAAACTAAACTCAGGCTCCAAATATGACTCATGACCTTTCCTGGCTGTCTACAATGGTTGCCTTTCTGATGCGCCAACCCGAATCGCCCTTGAATCATGCCGATGACGGCAATACCGATGTTAGCAGGATTGCGTACATGTAGTCCTGTGCATCTATTGAGAATGTAAATTTAAAAGTAATAAATAACTAATAAAATATAATAAATAAAACCTATATACATATGTATATGGTAATATAATAACTTCACTTATACCTAAAATAATTCTTTTATGATTTTTTTTCTAGTCTCACCTTTGTGGCTTATTGATTTAGCTGTGCTAAATTGATCCATGCACAAGTCGTTAACTATGTCATTTTAAAAAAAAGTTGTTACACTCTTTTTAAAACCTTCCCAACAACGGTTACAAAATATCGAAATCTATTTGTATCTGAAAAGGAAGAAATGTATTTTGTTAAGCTAGAATAAATAATATAATATTATAGAAAATTTTCTTACCAAACTCGCTTCTCTAGCGTCTGAAAATTTCGTCCAATTTGAAAGGAATTCAAAGCTTTTTAAATTTTTAAATCCTTTTGGCGGAATGCAAATGCTTGCCTCCACTTTTCCTCTACTTCGTCCCAATCGGCACAGTCTCTATTCAGCGGATTTTTTCGTATTAAATTTACTGTGTACAAGCAACTGCCGCCACCTTTACTCACCTTTTAAATATTCATATACTGGTTCCATTTGGAAATCCATCAGAAGATTACTTAATTTTTTTTCCACTGCATCTTCCTCGTTAAAACTTTCATTAGTTTGATCCTGCATTTTACTTACATCCACATATACTTATATTAAACACAACAATTTGTTCACAAAAACACGTCTGCCCTTGTCGGTGTCATAATGCACACTGGCGCCTCAGCTGAAGCAAGTGTTTTGTTTTTTTCTTGTAATCTAAGTATGCGAAAATCGTAATTTAAGAATTTTAAATCTTAATTTAAGAATGTTTGGTTATGTTTTAAGACTTTTCTTCTTATTTTAAGAATATTTTAGCTTGTTTTAAGATTGAAATTTTATTACCACAAAAATCTAAATTTAAGATTTTTTCGTCTTAATTTAATCTTGTTTTAAGAACTCTTTGTCTAAATTTGAGAATTTTCGTCATGATTTTAGAATTTTTGGTCTTGATTGGAATTCAATATTTTTGTTTCTTGATTCAAGAACTTTTATTCTTAATTTAATATTTTTTGGCCTTCTTTTAAGATTTTTTGGTCTCATTTTAAGAATTAAAAATAAGAATGCAAAAATCATGATTTAAGATTTTATTTTTTTTATCAGTGTAGGGTGAGCGCTAATTCTGCAGCCTTCTTTATGGCGAATACCTCCGCCTGTAAAATGCTGCAGTGGTCCGGCAACTTGAATGATACCTCCATGGGTGGGTCTATACAGTTTATCGCGGCCCCCACGCCGGATTCTATTTTGGATCCGATCGTGATAATTTTTGTGGCTCGTTGGTACATGCCGATTTTCCAGTCGTTGCGCTGTCTTCTGTGCCAGTTGTTTTGGTCTGGGCGGTGGACTCCAAGTGTTGCCATGGTTGGAGTGGACCTTCAAGGCCCCGTTATGCACATCAGTGCACGTCGTTGTGTCTATTCCATTATTTGCTGGTATATGGACTTCTCTGTGGCTTTCCACCATACCAGAACTCCGTAGAGTAACACTGGCCGCACGACTTAGATGAAGATCCAATGCATTAGTCTTGGCGACAGAGCCCACGTGCTACTTAGCATCTTCTGCGATGCATACCGTGCATTTGTGGCTTTCTTCACCGTTTCCTCAACATTGGGTTTCCAGCTCAGCTTGCTGTCCAGTACTACTTCACGCTACTTTTAGGCTCGAGCGGAGTGCTGTTTATCGATGGCGGAGTCCATCGCGGTACCTTGTGTTTCTTGGTGAAGAAAATTAGGTCCGTCTTTTCCGCGTTAATACTGAGTCCTTCAGCGTAATGTCCATGACCGAGATGAGTGTCATTGGACATTTGCCCATGATAATTAAGGCTATGTCATCCGCATAGGCAGTTATCCTTGGTGCCTTCCGTTTAAATCTATATAAGATGTCGTTTACCGCTAGACGCCTTGTGGCTGCTATTTAAATAAATTATAAATAAAGAATAGGTTAATAAAAATATTTTCTCAAAAATTCGCATCAAACAATTTCTTTTTAATCGTGCTAAATCGAATGAAATTGTATAAAAATCTAGACCGTGTTTGTTCAAAACCGTATAAAAAAAAGATCGTGTAAAACTGGGTGTACACTAATTCTTGTCTACGGAAAAGCAGTGTACTTGAAAAAATCGTAACAGAATTCGTTTTTCTCTAGTTCACTCCTTTTTTTTTTAACTAAAAACTCCAGACATTCTCCCATTGTGCAAAGGTGTTTGCCCACCCGCTTGACCGTCTGGATTCTGGGCATTACTTTTAACTTCAATTTAAATCAAATGTGAGTGCCTCCAAGCCGCTTAGGTCTACGAAAGATGCACATGTATGTATAGTATTTTTACCACATAAACGACACCAATACCTTGGAGTATGTACATATGGTTCTATGTGTACATATATGCATACACATGTGTGCTATTTTTAGGTCTGGGCCATAAGAGCAGCCGATGGTTGGTCTGTGAACTTTTGCAAATATCCAGCTGTGAATTATGTGTCTGCATAAATTACCAGGCAAGGAATTAATCATTTTTTGTGCAGACCGCAGCCCGGAGCTTGAGCCTGAGCTGGAAGTGCAGCCGATAAAGAATAGAACTGTTGCTGTTCTTGCCCATTAGCCTTAAAGTCCAAACAATATCCGTAGACAAATCCAATCCATTTTATAAATATGTATTTAGTATGCACCTATGTACAAATGTGCATACCTATAATCTTGGACAATATTAAACATTAGTTTTTAAAGTGGTTTGGTGTCTTATACTTTTTATTATTGTACTTCTAGAATGATTTACATTTTGCCTTTTAAGTTCACTTTTTGGCCACTTTTCCTTTTGTGATTCTAACCAATTTTATCGGCCGCAATCCTGCCGCCGACCAATTCCCTGCATGGCCTATTCTTTGCTCCTTTAGATTATTGTTATGTAACTTTTTTAATTCGTTATTTATTATGCTGTCTGCTACGAAAGATGCTGTTTGATAAAGAGTAGTAAAAAAAAATTTTTACAAATATTGTTTTCGAAATTGTTCGGAAGCCTCTGTGTTAAATCGATTGGGCAGCACACTTCGTGCATACATACGTATGTGCCAACATACTTACATATGTATCTTATGTATATAAATGTAAGCATTTATTGCCATTTCAAAGATCGTGGTGATCGTGAAGAAGTAGTTGTAACCTATAATTGATACGTGTTGCACAGCACGCAAAGACAAAATCTGCCTTGGAGCTGTTTACTTTGGCACCGCCAGGGCCAAGCAATACGAAGTTATTCTCAGTTCAAGTACCAACATTCACAAATGCAGGTATGTACATACATATTGACAAACATATATACATAAGATGGTTGTATGTTTGATCTGTTGTAGGTAGAGCTGCGCATCTGCTGTTACACGAGTAGGGCGTGGTATTGCCTGGATGCAGACAAAACGCCTGCTCAATATTTGCCGCCTGCTCTGTCTACAGTTTTATTGCATAAATGTCAAGAAAATCACATGTCCACCCTCGTTAAGCTGTTTGTGCAATTTCATTCCTGAAAACAACACTGGACTGGAGGACCACGCGAAGCCGGCTTTCCTCCAGTTGTTGTAAAGTATTTTATAATTTAATTTTCATATGCCTTGTTGGCTGGTCGGACGACCTCTGCATATGTGCGTACGTATGAGACAGTGCACGGGTATCAAGTGGGTGTTGCTATCGAATATTATCGACTTTAAGGCTGCAACTATAAATCAGTGCGTTGAAATGTACAACGCCGCCCTCGACATCGAGCTGCACTTGAAACTTGCAACGATTCATACTACACGCATACCATGTGCTTGTACATAGTGTGGTACTTGTATATAAGAGAAAAACAAAAGACTCAGGCGACAAACTACGTTTACCTGTCTAATAGCGTTGACATGCCACCTGTCAAATACTTCCTACAACAGACTAAGAGAAGAACTTACAGCTAGGTGCATCAACTATGAAAGTACTTGTCCACTTTAGGGTGGACTTTGCACACCTCAAAAAGCATATTAAGAAAAGTAAATCTTATGTGGTATGAAATATCGTGAAATCGCTAAAACCAAATTCGATTTTTAAGGGTTGTACGACAACAAATCCTCTGCTAGAGATTCTATAATGTCTGCATTAAAATTAACATAATTATAATGTTCTCAGTTACTTTCTATAACATAAGGCCGTGCTCCGGAAAACCAATCCGCACATTTTATCCAGATTCGTTTTGAAACCGAATATTTAGTGCTCCCAATTCTACCAAAACGAATTTTTCATGTGGTTTGATACTAATGTTTTGTTGCAATAGGAATTAAAACGAATCGCCAAAAAGGGTTTAAAAATGCACGAATTTTATACTGAAATCATTTTTTAAATATTCTTTGATATTAAATAGTTATTGATAAATATTTTTAGTTATTTTTTTTTCTGAATCAACAAAAAAAATAGCAAAATAAAGTGCGATTTTTTAAGCGTTTGGTTTTTAAATGAATGAAAAATTTCGCACGGAATGACAAAACTTCATATAAAAAAAATCCCAAATCGGATATCCTAAATGGGATTTTATTTTTTTATATGAAGTTTTGTCATTCTATTCGAAATGTTTTATTCTGCGTATAGGCCTTTAAGAAAAAACAATGAAAATGTACAAAAATTTATGAAATTTTTATTTGAGGTTGTAAATCAATCTTTGCCATTTACTTTTTAAAGATTATTTCATATAAATGTTGACCGCGATTACGCTTCAAGTGGCTAGCGAACTCCATTGACCGTAACTTATTGCCATCATAGTGTTTGAGGTAGTGCGGTCCAATGATAAACCACACCAAACAGTACATTTTTTCACTCCAAATACGGCAATTTTGCTTATTGACGTAGCCATTCAACCAGAAATGCGCTTCATCGCTTAAAACAATTCTTCGATAAAAAAGCGGATCTTCATCGAGCATTTCCAAAGCCCATTCACCAAACACGCGACGTTGTGGCAGGTCGCCCGGCTTTAGTTCTTGCACCAGCTGTATTTGTATAACCCACAGCTGCGAACGGCGCCGAATAGACAATTCAAGGTCCTCATTAGCACTGGCTCTACGTAGATTATTTGCTGGTTGAAGGTCATATAAAGTATAATTGGTGCAAAGTTTGGTCACAAGAGCTTGAATAGCCTGCTCAGAAGGTCGATTATGACGACCGTAAAATGAGCGCAGTGCTCTAAACACATTTTTTACTGATTGGTAATAAAACTCAAGGATTTGTAATCATTGTTCGGGCGTAAGATTTTCCCTGATGAAATGGCAATGCTAACTGAGTATTTTTGACTTTGACATAAGTCATGAATCACGCGTCAGCTGTCAGAACAATCAGGTTGAAAAGCCAAATAGCAAAGAAATCACCCTTTATAATAAAAATTTACCTTGTAATAATAATAGAATTTCCCTCGAAAGGTGTAAAGCTGTGAGCAAGGGAAATATGAGTAGCTGGCGACAGCAAAAAATTCGGAATTGGGAGCACGCAAAAACAAGTTCGAATAAAATTGTTCCCTTTGTTTTTTTCGTATATTTATTATATTTTTTCGGATTTGGGAGCACGCAAAACCAAATTCGAATAAAATTGTTCGTTTTGTTTTTTTCGTATATGGACGCCCACTTTAAAGGCTCTGCCAGTTCTTTGAACATGTTGAAATTTTGAAAAAAGATGTTAAACATCAAATGTTTCCCACTGTGCAAAGGCTATAAGGTATGCTTTTTTTGTAACGTTTTAATTTGGAAAGAAACCTAGTGTGTCCACTCTAATGCGCATACACACATAAGTCATAATTAATGGGTAAACTGAAGACCCATTCTTCGCCTCATCCTGCCACAACTTCTGGTGGCATCTAAATTGTCAAGCAGTCTATATAGCTACTGTCGGTCCCGGGCACGCTTAGTGGATGGCATGCTTGCTAAGGTGCTGACACTAAGCACTTGTCAGCCAGCAGTCTGCCGCTCTTCGTGGAGTTGGACAAATTGCAGTTGTCGTCATTATGATCATCATCATCATTATTATCATCATTATCGCAGTTGTCCCATTTGTGTAATAAAGCTTTTATCTGACTTCCTTTGCTGTATGTTTTTGCGATATTTATGTTAATAGTATACCTGCAAATATGTACCTACATACATATATATGTATGATGTATGTATGTATGTATAATAGGTAAATTTTGAGATGTTGGAAGAAACACATTTTCTTATACCCTGTACATGCAAAGGCATATTAAGTACTCGCGGCTTACACCCACCCACGCTATAAAGATATCGTATTCTTTATTACGCTTATACGCAATGATTTTCAGAATAGTAGGCCATAACAATTTTTAAAATCGTGGAAAAACTTTTAAAGATACAAGTAAAACCATGTTTATTGAGGTGCTATTAATATTAAATTGCAAACACTATTGATAAGAACTAAATGCTAATGTGAATGAAGTTTAAAGAATAACTAATAATACTATAAATCATTCAAACAGTACCTAAGTGTTGGACGTGTGTTTAAGTTTCAGGATTTGCGCCAATTGGCTTCAGCGGCTAAATGTAGAAGTCAGGCTACAAGAGCAAGTGGTTATTACTATGCAACGATGGCATCTGAGAGAAGATTTAGAGATTAGAAATGCAGATCAGTAGAGGGATATAAGGAGTAGACAGAGGAGCACCCAACACATAGAAGTTCGGCAAGAAGAGTAAGTTATGAGCGCAGCACAGAGAAGACATAGAGTTTAGGATTGCAGAGCAGGAAAACTATGCAAGAAACACTATGCATAGAAGACAGATCAGAGAAACTTATACTTTAGTATTGCAGAGAAGGAGAGTGATACATTGCTTAGATCGCAGAGTACTCGTTGAAGATGTTAGGCGAGAAGAGCAAGTAAGGAACACAGCCTAGGGCTGACCGAACACGTAATTTAGTTGAGCAGGCAAGAGATATAATTATTGGGAGAATTGGAAGAATACAGTCTGAATTCGTTCCCTTCGTTAGTTAGAAAACTTAATGAAATAGTATATATGCAGCTCTGGATTAGAAAGGGATGTCCAGGCAACAGAGGAGGAGTAGCTATTGCTCCAGGTGGGGATCTGAAATTGTGATTCAGAGGAATTGTCTTTTTCCACCATTTATGCCGAGATTAAGAGAAAGTGTACGGAGTGTACTGTAAAAACAGTAAGGTCCGAGCTAAGAAACTTTGATAGAAGTCTGTAGAATAGAAAATTTGTTTTTCAATTATAGGAAATTGGAATAGATCGATATAAGAGACAGTACAAGAACAGAACTTAATGAGAGTGACATTGGCAACTTAATTCGTCCTGATAAGGGCTATAGAATTGTAAAAGGCATACGCAGCGTATGAGAATCTGAGAAGAAGAAATTTATGGCTATGATAAGGCATACATGCGTTAGTACAGGTTATATCAAAGTCGGGCCGGATCGACTATAGCAATGGAATGAACATTGTAGAATTTAAGTAAAGTACAGGGGATATTATGGTCTGGATAATCTAAATTGAATAAAGAAGACCGTACGGAGGGGTTGGGCGGAGCCCTCTAGTTTTTTGTGTAACTTTTGAGTACAGAGTATGCAAAATATTTATAAATGTAGATACATACTATCTAGTACATAGTACATACATAAATTAATATACATATTTGCAGGCCTGACGAGAGGTGTGGAAAGGGGTGAGGATTCCCCCCGGGCCTGGAGTTTTCTTAGGACCCCGGCTTAATTACTGTCGCACTGTCGTATTTGAAGCTAAAGGTGTAATAGAGGGGCCGGTACATTTCCCCACGGGCCCGGATTTTCTCTCTACGCCCCTGATAGTATGTATCTGTTTTTTTTGTTAGCCACAAGAATGAATTAGTCCAAAAAAAAAAAAAAACCTTTCCAAAAATGTCGACTTGAGCCACTTGTTCGCAGGCGGTTTGCAATGATTTTCACAAAACCATATTTTAATAATTGTAGCGGTTACTTTAAGGCGGGCTCAAAGTGGAGGCACTAGGAGTGAGACCGCTGGCTAAGATTTCACTTTTGCTGCCCATCCATCGACAGCAGCTGCTGGCCATTGCCACTGGATGCACATTTACCATTACGAGTATAACCATTGTTATTCAACCAAATATTTATTATAAACTAAAAGAAAAACTACGTAAAAAAAAAATGCACAGTTTTAATAAGTCTTTGCCTGGATGGATGGTTAGCTATTGGATACATTGTGGGCTATTGCTGTCTGGCTGGATGGCCAAGTTACTGCTCCATTGCCTGAAAAAATTGCAGTATATTCTGCGGGCTTCTTCGCAATTTTGCGATTTCTGATGCATTTAAAGTTTTCCTTAAAGTTAGCGGCTGCCTCGACTTGGACTTGGTCTTTGGCTTTAGCTTCGTCATGCTTTCTTTGTTTTCCAATTTTATAATGTGCATTGTATCCAACTAGTTGAGTATACTATATATATTTTGTATTGTATTTACAAACAGCGTATGCACTTGTACATATGCATATACATATATACTTGCGTACATACAATTATATACTCGTAGTTGTTGCATGCGGCGTAGTTTTTCCCTGCGCTAATTACGTTGAGCTTTTATTGTTGTTGTTGTTGTCGTGATTGATTGCAATGTTTCTCCCCTTGTGGCGGCAATGCTGCTCCCATGAAGCGTGGCACGTGTTGCGTTTTATTTTCAGTTTCTAGTGCTCCAGCTGGAAATGGTGGCAAGTGCAGACTACCGACTGTGGCTCAATTGAAAGTGAAACTTTTACTTTTCTAGCTTGTGTGAGCTGGGATGGCAAAGATCTTGTAGATCTGGCTGAGATCTGATGAGCTCTGAAATCTTAAAATGGCAGTTACTTGCACTTTTGTCAGTCGAATCATTGATAGATAATTGACCTTATTAATATTTTAGTTGTTGTTGCTGTTGATGTTATTGGTGTTGTTGTAGAGATAAGACTAGGATATGGTCGGTAAGAATTAAATGTAGAAACTTACCACACGACGCCTGTCACTAATTTAGCCGAGCAGCAAGTTTGTTGCACTGAAGCTTATCGATGCTAATCAAGCGGCGGCCCTTAAGCCTCCGGACGACAGTGTATCGTGGACTTGGAAGCTTGCGATGACTGGATGCCGCCGCAGACCTGGTTAGTTCTGACTGCCAGGCTGCAGGCCTTAGCGTGCTCCTAAATTGCTTAGCCCAAGCAAGCCAGATCGCTGCATCGTTCCATCGTCAAATCGTCGCGTTGAATCTATCGCATCCAACAATCGCAAAGCGCTAACGAGACGGTACTTGCTGACGAAGTTAGTTGCGGAGTAAACTTATATACAGAGGAAGCAGTTATGCAGTTGTGCAATTGAGCAACTTGAACCTGAACCTGAGATGCACAAGTATCTGTAACTTTCGTGGCTATCTAAGCCATAAATCTTCGATGGCGGTGGCACGTCGTGCGGGCGTTTTTTTTTTTTCGCTTTTGGTATGCCACTTGCTTAAAAGTTATGCGTCATTCTGACTATTGGCAACAGCTGACCATCAAGTCTCTCTCTCTAATGGGCTAATGTCACTCCCATCTAGGGTTTGAGTTGATACGCAGCTAACTAACTAACTGGTCTCTACGATTATCAGACGGATTATACATACAAGCAAAGGTAGCAGCTTCCTGCAAAAGAGACGATGTTCAGGCAGGAGGCAACAAACCAATGCGACCCACATACGACGTGCGACTCGTTGGCCAAATTTCGCAATGGAACGCAACTCAACTGTCCCGGCGTTACCCAGCTATGTATGTACATACATACATACCAGCGTGTATACTATAAAGCATGGTCCAACTGTGCCTGGACTGTGCCATGATCTCGCTTATATTTCCATTGGTACAGAAGCAATAAATTTCAATTTGCTTTTTGCCTGCATGTCTGACTGCCTGGTTGGGTTAGTTGACTACTTGGCTAGCTCGTTGGCTGGAGGTCCGGCTACTGATAGTTGGGCCGCCGCCTGGCAACAATGATCACAAGCAAGAGCAATAGTCTTACCAACAATGCAATATGTTGTTAAAATGATAAAAATTCGATTATATTCAGGTGTGAAACTTATATACTCGTACATATATATATATATGTAAGTACTTGCATATACCTATATACATGTACATATGTATGTTCGACTACTTACATTTACAGCACCGATTTACGCTTTGTAGAACGCCACTCATTTACAACGACCGCCCTGCTTTGAAATGGGACGAGATTTGGAATACATATACACAGAGTACACTGGCGCGCAAGATACCTACATACGTGCATATGTATAGGCTTGACCCAAGGCAGCAACTGGAGCTAATTGTGTAGTCGACTTGACTTTATCATTGGCTTGCGTTCTGGTTGTGCATATTTGCCGCCAACCTATGGGCATCCTTTTTACCAGACCCAACGGCTTTTTACCCACGTGTGTGCCCTTGTTGGTCATTAATCATGCTCCTAGAAAGACAAGCGAATAAGTTACAGCTGGGTTGCTGCTTTGCTCTAACTCCAGATTGTGGCCCAAAAAAGGCAAACCAATTGTGCTCAGCGCCTTAGAGAAAGATACACAGAAAAAAATAAAATACATACAAATACATTTGTGTGTATATAGTCTGAATGTACAATGCACATATATCTATGCACGAGCTGTACAACCTAAACTATCCACACACCAGGGCACTTAATTGGATGCACATCATCGAGCCAAAAGAAGAAGAAGAAGCACTGCAAACCCTGGCACAGTAGAAAAAATGCCACATCTAATTTGATTCATGTTTGCCAAGTCGAAGACACTGTGCCAGCCACTTTACCAGAGACTTGGAAACTTGCAATGGATTGGTGTCATAATTGAAATGTTTTCAGGCGCATTGCTGCTCGCTGCACGCGATCTATACGCCGATCCATAAGCAGATGCAGATTCAGATGCAGCACGAGGAGATCGCTTCAGTGCACCCATTGATTGTTACGGCGGCGTCGAAAACTTTAACTGCAACGGGCTCAGCAATTAAATATAGATTTCACTTTTTGTAATATCCAACTAATTTTTAAGTCAGGTAGCTTCTTCAAAAAAGGTATTCTTAAGCAAATGCTCAAATTCCTGGTTTGTTAGAACCGTCAATAGCCATTAGCACTTTGGCACTTTAAAAAAGCTCTCCATTTGTGTGTTGTAAGCGCCTTAAGGAGTGTCTTAGGACACCATACGTTCTTGGCATCGCACGAGTACCTGAGTAAGTAACTTTAAATTTATTTAATACGATCTTTGTGGGTTTAATCAATCTGCGGCGAACTTGTTGACGCTCGCCGACAGAACCAAAACAACAGACCAGTCTACTTGATATCTCGAAGCGCGCATACTCTTTTTGACTATGATTGAGAATTGTATATTAACAAATCAGAATTCTTTCAAAGAAAATCAAATTATAAGCAGTTTAAAAATCCTAAAAATTATTTTTAAAACTTATCAACACATTCTAAAACATTGGCAATTGATAAAAAGTTAAAAATGTATTTCGAAATTGAATTGGAATTGGGAACTTTTATATTCAGATACTACTGTGTCCAAAAAGTAAGGTGGCATTTGAATTTAAACTACGCGCGCGAATTGGAGACGTTTTTTTCAGATTGGTAGGACTGTCTTTGTCATCCACGCCAAGTTACACGTCACAATATTCATTAGTGTTTGAGTACGCTTCGTTTTTGTGAGCTGCTAAAAGTGAATTTTTCGATTTTCACAATGTCTAACTTGAATTATTTTGAATAAAAGGCGTCGCGTTGAAGTGTGTGAAACAATGCTTTGTAACCACATTGACACGATGAAATGGCTAATAACTGGAGATGAGACTTGTATCTATGCTTACGACCCCGAAACAACCGATCAATCGAGCGAATATCGTGCCAAAGCTGAGGCAAGACCAAAAAAACCACGCCAAAGGCGCTTAAAAACCAAGGTCATGTTGTCTGTTCAGTTTGATTATCATGGTATTGTGCATTATGCGTTCCTTCCGCCGAGTCAAACAGTCGACAAATAATATTATTTTAGCGTTATGCGTCATTTGCGTGAAGCTATTCACTAAAAAAGGCCGGAATTGTGGCGAGACAACTCATGGTTTTTGCACCATGACAATGCAACGCCTCACACTGCATTGATTCTTCGTGACCATTTCGCCAGAAACTCAAGCCCACAACAAACTCAAAAGCCCGCCCCGGGGACACCGCTTTGAGTCGATAGAGTGATAGAGAGAGCTGAAGGCCATCCCGGAAATCGATTTTAACAACTGTTTCGAAAATTGAATTTTTTTAATTTTCTATTAAACTTCGGTTTATTTTATAGAACAGTTAGAATCTTTGAAATGAATCCATTTTGGAAAAACAAGTAAAAAACATTATTAGGATCAAATATCGACATCAACTTTGAAAATTTTGTTCACCTATTTTCTTAAAAATCGTTGAATAGGAATGTTTATTATCATTTATGTCTATGTATTGTAGGCTTAGGCTACTTTTTGATTAATATATACTTAAAAAAAAAAATATAAATAAATAAAAAATTGATAAATACTTAATTGGCGCGGGTAGATGTTGATGGCGTGTGGCGGCCATGTTGTTTTGCAACGTCGGTCAAATTACCGTCACAGGATTGAATGTGCCTTTAACATTTTGGCCGAATGACACAATTTCGGATGAATGGCTATCCTAATAAGAAAATTGCACGAAGCTCACCAGGAGGCAATACATCCACAAAAAGTCTCGGCGTCATTGGTCCGTACTTTTTTTGGCGAGCCCCAAATATGAATGATATGGATGAAGACACACGGTGGGTGCAACGTGCTTACGTCATTGAAAACTTCCTTATTTAAAAATTAAACTTAAGATGTACGCATACGCTATTCATTCATATGTACATAGGTATTTAACAATTTTAACTTACAGGTTAATAAAAGTCCGGACGACTTTGGGAAAACTTTCAAATGCCAAATTTGGTTACATATACAAACGAATTATCCTCTAAAACACCCCTTTGGGAGCTACATATACAATATAGGCCCGATATCCAAAAAATAGGATAACAAGGGATCTTATCTGCAAGTTTGGTTGCTCTTGATATAATATAGTCAGACTGACGGGAAGAAGGACAGACGGATAGACAGACAGACAAACGGACATGGATATATCGACTTCTCTAGCCACCCTGATCACACTTTAGGTAACTTTGGGGCTCTCCGGCGTCTCCTTCTGTATGTTGCATACATCAATGTTTGTACAAGAATAATTGTGATTATGGCGTCTCATAGTTTCGAATTTTGTTATTGGTGGGAGAAGGTTTCGTTCCAACAAGTTTCAAAAAACAAAAATGTTTGCTCGCTGTATATAAGAAAAGAATAATAGATGGAAATGAGTTTTGTTAGCCTTTGTCCCAAAGTTAATATACCCCCCTAAAAGGGAACAGCAGAAGGCCCTAAAGACTGTGTTTGCTGTGTCTTAGCAGCTATTATGGAGATGGAACAAAATCTCCACACCAACACAAACGATTATTTCGATCCTTCAATTCTGCTGCAGACAGCGTGTCGAATGTGGCAAGTCCCGATGTGGCAGAAGTGCCGCTAAGCATTTAGCGGTTGCAGCATTTGAAGCCATAT
Organism: Chymomyza costata; assembly: GCA_018150985.1. Lineage (NCBI taxonomy): Eukaryota > Metazoa > Arthropoda > Insecta > Diptera > Drosophilidae > Chymomyza > Chymomyza costata. The sequence continues at coordinate 2,503,345 of JAECWU010000128.1, read as the reverse complement.
AAATATATATTATTTCGATGGCATAACTCTATCTGCGGAGCGTAGCTCGACGTTGATGAGAACCTTCTTGCTTACCATGGTGCATACTATGCGACACCCACGCAGGGTCCATGCGAGTATATATGTATAATATTTATATGTATCTACATACGAGTCCGTCGCTATCCAGGTACATATATTTTACATACATATTGACGCTACTAATACTGTTGGTTTGTGTCTGGGCTGGGCTGAAAAGGTTTGCGCATTTAATGCTTAACAATTAGCCACGGTTTTGGCTAAAACATGCAACGAAACGTGGGCATATCCAACTAGCCTTAGTATGGCATAGTCCAACTTTCTGGAATGAGAGGTTTTGGCCATCGTTGTTTTTGTATGTGTGTCTTTTAGCAAAGGTTGCAGTCCAAACGTCTAACAATAAAAAGACTAACAAGGTGCCAATATCTTGAAAATTTTATCTTTTTGCACATAAAACTTGAGAGGATCATAGTAAATCAGTCTTTGAACGTCTAAATGGAGGTATACAAGAAGTGTCTAAGTCAGTTAGCAAACTGCAAGAGGTAATGTGTAAGCTTAACTCTTTGGTTAGGTCTGGCGGGAACGTGGTTTATTACTATATTCTTCTACAATATACTTACTTATATACGTACACTACAAGGGATTTACGAGCAATGCCGACGATGTAAAAGAAGAAATATTCGATGGGCAAGCAACGATTAAAACGGACGCTTCACGCATGCGCACACATCAATAAGAATATATTCGCGCGCACACACACACACACACATACATACTGATATACATAAATACAGATCCATAAAAGAGCGTTTGGGGCTGGGAAGTCTTGCGCCAAGTTTACACCGTCAGGAATGTGATATTTGCCGATCCGTGCAAAAGATGGTCTCTAACAAAAAATGTTTACGTTGAGTCACAGTGTTGCAAAAATTATATGTTACAACGTGAACGGGAATTAAAATTCAATCATGTCCAGCCCGTTTCGAAATACATATTCAGCAAGAGGCTTTTCAGGAATATTTTCGTCATGTGCGACTTTTTTGTGACAATATTATGAAATATTCAATAAATGAATGAATCTAGTAATTATAAATACTTCTTTACACTGTGGCAAAACAACTTATTGTTCCCGTAGTTTAAAAAAAAAACTAAACAAAGGACAAAGTGAGCTGGTTCTAACCAAAATTCAATTTTGCATATTATATCATATCTAAAAGACTTTCAATATTCGTAGAAATGTTTAGGAAAAGTGACTTTGGAGATTCTTTAATGAAATATTAACTGCGGAATCTGCTTGTAGATGCGTAAGTAATCAATAAAGTAAGAAAAGGCATTAACAAATTCAAGGGTAGTGGTTTATAAGCAGCGGTGGGCACGAAAAATAATGAAAAGAGCACTTCTTGCGTGTGCGTCTAGCTGGCGCCACTTACATGAAATAACAGAAAGAGCACTCGGAGCAAAACGAACCAAGGCGTGCCCATCGCTGTTTATAAGTTGTATACGAAGATCTCTACCTATTTTAAAGAATTCTTTGTAAACACAATTGGGCAATAAAAATATGTAAGGTAAGCCCAAGCCATCTTTCTAGAGTTTTGGTTTCTGAGAATCTGAGTATGTAATACGGATAGACACATATAGCCCATGCCAGGCTTAATCGATGTCCATTTTCGTTTTGGAAATTTTAGTGAGCTTGTGAAGCCTTAAACTTTCAATTATAATTGAAGTGGATAGACAACAGAATTGTAAAAGACACCGAATATTCACTTCACATATTTTATGACAGCATATACAGTGAAAAAAAAACTTTTTCGCAATGACGCAGTAACATAAATATGGCCAATAGCATACTCGTGCTTTCGTTTCTTTATTCCCTTCGCATTTCATGTTTGTGCCGTTTGTGACAATCTGTGACACAGTGTAAACGCAGCATTAGTCACTCGCTGCTCGAGGGTCGCCGCAGTCGCAACTGCAGCGCATGAATACATTGAGGCGAATATGTTCACATTGCACGCACGTGATTAAAGTGCATCCAGAAGATGCCAGGTTCCGTCGGCGCGTCGTGGTACTCACTGGGCAAAGCACGCATGCTTATAAATCAGAATTCACTTTTGGGTTTAAAAGTTGCAGCCGAACATGATGGAGGCAGCGAAGTCGGTGGCAGATGTCCCCTGCGATCTCCTTGCTCTTATCCAGCAAAACATACATAAGAATATATGTATATACATATACATATGCACATACTGGTATGCTTGTATGTATTTAGAGCGAGTATCTTGTGGGAGAATGGCCAACTGGGCAGGGGGGAAGAGAAATGTTGGTGAGGGGTAAAGGGCACATGGTACACACAAATTGATAAATAAATAAGTTTCCTAAGGCCTTTGTCTTTAGTCTGCAAGATTTTGTTGCTCTTGTTGCAGTTTTTTTTTTTTGTTTTGGCAATAGTTCAATGACCTTTACGGTAAGAACGAAAAGCGCGTAAAAAAATTGTAAATGGTTTAAGTTTATGAGATTCAAACGTCTCGAGATAAGATAAGATTTGCATGCAGACATACAGGATTTGTTTTTGCGATTGGCTGGAGTTTGACTTAGTTTAAATAACGAAGAATTTGTTGTGCATCGTTATAATGTTTTTCATCCGTTTGGCCAATTTTGAATGAAATATGTTTGGGCGTCGAAAATAATTCGAGTATAAGGTGCAAAGTGTAAGTTTGTGCAAGTTGAAAATATATGTAACAGAGCAGGAGACGTCGGAGAACCCCGAAACTTATCTAAAGTATGATCACAAGTGAGGACGATATAAAGCAGTGGTGGGCAAAACTCATACAAACAAACAAACATTTCCTTGTGTGAGTAAACAGCGCAGTACGCAAAAGCGCACGAGAGAGCAAGAACCGCAATCAAGCAATAACGAGAGAGAGATTTCACACACTTGGACCGTGCGTGAGCCGACTGCGCTGCTCCAAAATTTTGTGCCCTATGCACGCGTGTGATGAAAATTGAGAGACTGCCCAACACTGTCACTGACATATTATATTATATTGCTCACATAGTATTTCAATGCACTTCATTTTAGATGCCTAATTCGTTGGTATTGTTAGGACATTGTATATAGATCCCATAGAAACGATCGTGCAAAAAAGGTTTTCAGGACATAATTCGTTTGATTTTCGTTTGCTTATAACGATATCGTCCAGTTTGAAGAAATGAAGAAATAAAATAAAAGCTTTGCAAACTCCCTTATTTCAATATTTTAAGCTGTTAGGCAACCTTTTAAAAATAGTCAAGCATCAAGACAATTTTAATTTTTAAAGCTAGTGTAATATATTATCCCACTATAATTCACACATTTTGTACTTATGATTCTTAAAAATAAATACGTCACCTTCTTAAAGTTCGCTAAGACGTGCATCCCTTAGGTTCCGATTAGAACTAGGGTTGTCAAAAGAACTGTCACTGGAACAAATTGTTAAATAAATCAAATAAATAAAAAATATATGCGTCCGTCGTGGCTGCACTATAATACATTTTTCAGACAAAAATTTTCAGAAAAAATGTATTATTTGATTGAAATTTTGCATCGTAGGCTATACAAGGATTAATAACAATAGTTTACATGAAAAATTAGCCATCACAAAAAAGTGTTTTTAGGGTAATTTTGGGTCAAGAAACACGAAAATGAAAAAAAAAAACAGGTTTTTGGGCACTTGTTTCAGTTATTCGTCAATATGTTGGAACAAAGCTTTGTATCGACATGAAAGACAATTAGATCGAAAATGTATGTGCTTTTTATGGTGATATACGATATGTACAGATTAAGTAAAAATGATTGAAGTTACAAGCAACCAAAGTCGAAAAAAAAGTGTAATTTTCGACCATTTTTCGAAATTCATATTTTCGATGTGCTTTTTATAAACGAGAGAAAATGTTTAGAAATTATTAATACAGTTCTTACCCGATTTTAAATATCTTGGACTCGAAATGTTCGTAAAAGAATTCTCATTCAGCTTAAAGGCGTATATGCAGAATGCAAAAAAAATTTCGCACGGAATAACAAAAGAATATAAAAAAAACCCCAAATGGGATATCCCATCCTAGTAAAAATGCTTTGATGCAACTAAAAATCTGGCCTGGTGAAATACCTTCAAAGAGAGCGCTAAATTTTTTACGACATTTGACCCTTTTTCGGTCGCTTGGCGTGTAGCAAATAAATAAGTAGTTTAGTTCATGATGTCCCACAGGCACAGAAAAGAGAACAACCGTACCTAAGATGGGCACTTTAAAAAACTGGCCACCGCAGATATTAAAATCGTTTCAAATCAATCAGAGTGCTTAGAGGATGCAGAATAGGCGCCGTTGATTCCATCGAGTCAACCAGAAGAACGAGATGTTTGCGCACTTTAAAGGTCAGCGCTTCGGCAGTGTCTACACTGAGCTCACTGGACCAGGGCCAGGTATATGCATTCGTGTAGGAATTTATACTTGACTGAAAATATAATGTACCTATTCAAATCTTGGACGCAGCACAAGAAAGTTAACCTACTACAGAAGCGATCTTGGCCCCAGGTTGGGGATCTAATGAAATGTGAGCTGGCGGTTCAAAAGGTTTGCCTAATTGAGTGTTTGGCTGAACACGAGCCACAGGGCCTCGATCTGTTTGCCAATCTGTGTGCGCACTCTTTAGTTATTAACGCAACCGTTCAAGTATGTCCAAAACGAGAAATTTGAAACCCACAGCATTGACCTGGACTCTTGGTCGCCTGGCCGAGGGGCCTAAGGCTAACACTGAGGTTAAAACTGAGACTAGCAATGGAACCAGTTTATAGTAAATGGCTATGAAATATTTTTTGAGCAACGTGTGACAAAGATGATTCTTCATTGATGAACGTTTAAGTAAATAATGCATACATATGGATTAAGTTTCGCATCAACTTCAAACGATTTTATTACCAAAGTCGTTTGCTTTATAAAAGTTGCTATCAAAACCTATGCCACTTGGTTATATGAATTGTGTGATGTGTGTGCACTAGTTTATTGAACCGAAATTTCTTAAGATAATTTATTAAATTTACATTTATTTATTATTTATTGCTACAACAATATGAATGATTGCACAGTCTGTTTTAAACCGCTTATAAATTTTACTGATCTACACAAAATCTCTCTAAGCCAACAATGATAACCACAATCATACGATTTTTGTAAGTTCTGAGCTTTTAAACCCATTCCATGTGACACAATAACTTAAATAACTGTGCTCGTCTATACCGAAACAATTATATACTTTTATGAAGATCGAGATCAAAATGGTGCCATACGATCGCTTTGTTTAACGGATGCCTTTGTTAAAACTTTCGGGCCAGAGCAGAGCTATTAGTTATTATAGTTGCATGAAATTGGCAATCCACTGCCAACAGCCAACATCCATTTAGCCAAAACCATATCATACCATATGAAATGAATATGAAGGAAAGTGTTCTAATAGTTGCGGAGCTCGAACATTTTGGTATGAGTTGCAAGTTGGCCAAGTCAAACTTGTCTTAAGCAAACGCAGCAAACCAAAGCCAAGCCAAAGCCAAACTTAGAGAAGACAAGCTCAGTCCGCAGTCGACAGTCGAGTTTTTAAGGCGATGTGAGCGGACGTGTGTTGATCGTAAAACGCCAAAGACTAACTATAACTCCACAAAGCGAACGAATATTTCGAACCGTAACGAGTACCGGGTGCCGAAACAAAAGCAAAAAGCGGGCTAGTGTTTTCATTTGCGAGTGTTTTGAAAAGTCGGTCTAGTATCGATGTGTAGCTGTCATTGCCAAGTCATTTAAACAGGACGCGACTGCGTTTAGCAGTTAGGCACCTGGGCATGGTGCAACGAGTGCGTCGAACGGCCGCCAAGGCCAAGACGAAAACGGCGACGAGCTTTAGACTCGTGACCAGTGCGCGGCTGCACTGTCTCTTCTTGTGTTTCACGTGCTGCCTCTCCTTGACATCCGGTACGCAGGCAAAAGCGCAAGTCCAAAACCCACGAAAGTCAACTGCAAACACCAACTCGAACGGTGGAACTGGCGCCTTGCCCACCAGCAAGATGCCGGCCTCGCTACGCGTGGGCAGTGAACAGTGGCCGAGGCGTTCCATCGGCGGCAGTAGTTCTAGTGTAAATAGTAATAATATTTGGCGACGTGTGCGTCTCGTCACTAGCGGTACGGCAATGCAGGACCGTAATGCTTATCAAGTTCTGAAGGCTGCTAATGCAACCGGCAGCAGCAACATAACGACTTCAAGCACAGTTCCAACCACAATCGCAATATCTAGTACATTGCGTACAACGTTGGCGCCGTCCCGTCGGGTATCAAAGCAGTTGCTTCGAAGAGAAGATCTCAATGTATTAGAACCAACGCAGTTAGGTGTCAACGTTTCAAAGGCGGCACGCCTAGAAATGTCCACAGAGTTTTTTGTGGTGCCTACCTTGGCACCCAGCAGCAGTACACCAGCAGCGTCCTCAACTATACCTACACGCACGGGAGCAAGATCACGTGGAGTTCCATCTTCGACTCACAGCAGCACACGTTTGGGAACTCGTTCTGGTGGAGGCTTCGGTAGTAACGGAAACTTTGCCACCCCACCCACCATTGTGTCAACGACGCATCTACCGTTTGCCGGTCTGCGCAAGGAGCCCTGGGTGGTTCCTGTATTGGTCCTCTCAACTCTGACCATGCTGATGATGGGAGCTTTTGAGATTTTCGTACTTTTTAAAGCATGGCGAACGTCTCCCTCGCGACGCCATCTTTTCCTTGGTCAAATGCTATTGCTGGGATTATTTGCTTGTGCGAGCCTAGGTGCAATTATCACGGCACAGCCCTCTCTGCTCAGCTGTGGAGCTATACGCTTTGGTGTGGGTGTCGCCTATGCCCTAGTCTTTGCTGCTCTGCTGGTGAAGTGCGTCTTTCTGATTAGCCTAAACGGCGGTGTCTACTTGCCAGCACCCTACCAGGGCCTACTGCTACTCTTCGCCGTACTCATTCAGGTGGCCATCGGTGCACAATGGTTACTGACGCAGCCACCGGAAATCTATACGACCAGCGTGCCAATAGTAGGCAGCGGCATCCTCTCCTCAACAGTTGCATCACAGACCAACTACACCGCTCTATTCTATCCAACGTCGTACACTGCGCTTGATGGTACCCCTGAGATTTATACGCGCATTGCACCGATTAGCACCGTACTCATTCCACTCTGCAAGACGCAGTTTGCTGAGCTCCTCTTTTCGTTAATCTACATTGTGTTTCTCATTGTATTCATCGCATTATTGGCGATCAAGTCACGTGGCATACGGGATAACTACAGAGAAGCCACATATATTGGCTTGGCCATAGGCGGCGCCATACCGATCTGGCTTGGTTGGACGCTGTGCGGTCTAGCAGTTGCGGAACGTCACAAAGATGCCTGCATTGCCTTTGGCCTGGTGGCCACCTCAGCAACCGTGTTCCTTGTAATGTTTATGCCCAAGGGCAGGCAGCTGGCGGCAATGGGAAAGGAGGGACTCTATGTTGAGGATCGTGAGGAACAATTTAGTTCGTTGAGTCGCGCCGGCTCTGGATATTCGCCTTCATTCTTTCACTTCAAGCCGATCAAGTACGGCGTGATGAGCGGCTGTGGGCTTCCCAACTCGGCATCAAATGCGGGCAATGGCGCCAGCTCAAAGCATTGCGCCAATGCCAACAACGGCGGAGGTAAGTTGTTTCGCCACTTTTTCATCTTTTAATTCTTGGGTATTTGTCACAATTTCTGATGGATGCCGCCAAATGGCATTTTATGTTATGGATAGTTAGAGTTAGATGGGCGCCCCTCTTACCAGGCTGTCATATTTAGTTAGTTTTGTAATAACTTTCTTTTCTTGCAAAGTGATTCCAACACAGGCCTCTGCTGCTTGCTGTACTTTGTTGTTTTTTCCAAAAGAAAAAAAAAAAAAAAACAAAACCAACAAACCTAAACTCAGGGGCAACCAAAAGCAAAAGTCTTAACTTTCGTTGGCAAACGGCAGCAGCCGGTGGCAAAAAAAAAAACAAACTGGCGGGAGGGGCTGTCAGCAACATTAACTGGGCTTAAAATTGTTTTGCCGTGGCATGTAATTGTTTGGTATATTAATTCCGACTTCAAGCAGTGTAAGCCAAGTGTAAGAAAATTAAAACCCAGGTGGCAACTATCTGGCAACAGATGGGCATAAGGCGCTTGTGTGAGGCTGCCTCCAGTCTATCTTGAGTCAGTCGCCGCTCTTCGCTTTCGTTGTGAGAACGCTGCGTATTAGATTGTAGATGCGTTCGTTGTCTAAGTCTTTTAATTTTGGTACATAGTTTCTGAGAGGCTTTCTTCAACTGTTTTTATTACCTACTAATTCAATTGTTTTGCCACCTAAATACTCAAACACCGGAAACCATCTTTAACTTGCAATGTAAATGTCTCTATGTATGTACATTAACTAAGAACAAATCTATTTTGAAGAATATGGGTTTGATGATCGGCAGGACATAATAAAATCGATTAACCCATCCCCTTGTCTCTATCTGTGGCGTCTGTTCCTTAAAGACCAAAAGCCGTCTTAGGGTCTAGTTTTTGACATATTCTTCACTTATTTTTTTATTTTCACTTTTTCCTCCACAAAAGAATTTTAACACACCACCAACTGCATACAATTCGTTTGGAACTAATATCCTACTTTTTCAATTTGTTTGGTCTCAGGCACGGGTCATCGATCTTGAGGTTTTTTTTTTAAATGCAATAAAACAAAAATTTCAAATGAATCGGAAAATCTTTATTATCAATAGAAAGAGCCATTCTTGCCACTCACTTTTTAAAGATAGTCCCTTTCAAATGTTGGCCGCAACTGCGCCGTAGCTCGTCCATGCGGAGGTTCCAATTTTTATGACGCGTTTGAATAATACGGGTAATGTTGGCCTCTAATGTATCAATCGTAGTTGGCTTATTCGCAAACACTTTAGACTTCACGTAGCCCCAAAGGAAAAAATCTAGCCGGTGTGATATCACACGATCTTGGTGGCCAATTCACCGGTCCGAAGAGTGAAATTGTTCACCGAATTGGTTCCATAAAATGGCCTAAGCGCGACAAAAAAATTATTTACAGAACGAGAATTTTCGTAATATAATTGTACGATTTGTAAACGTTTTTCGGGTGTAAGTCTTTCCACGATGAAATGGCAATGAAAACTGAATAAAAAACACATGGCAACTTGACAGTAGTCAAGCGTGATTAAAAAAACAAACCCTTTTGAAATAAAAACCTCAAGATTGACGACCCTTTCTATGACATTATGGTTTACGTCTAGTAAAGTTATACTGAGTTTTCGAAGGTACTAGGCTTATTATCTGTAAACAAAAACAAATTCTTATAATGTGTTTGTAATGCAATAATTCGAAAAGTAGCGTCCGAATAAATGGATTTCCAATTATACGCAAATCATGGAGTGTAGCTGTTGTATAATATCAGAAATTGACTTATCTCAATTGTCAAATTTTCGAAAAAAGTCAAAATATCCAGGTCGAATAACTTTATTTTAGTTATATTTTCTTAAAACGCATACCTGGAGTATAACGTTTCTATAAATAACAACTTAATATGCGTTCAAGCTCCGATTAACAAGCAGTTGTTCGAATGGATGAAAAATTTAAAAAAAAATGGGAAAGTAATCCGCCCAATATTTTTGAAATGCATTTGCTGTGAAATAATTGTTACGTCTATAGAAATTTGAAACTTCGAAAAAAAAACTTGTGCTCTTTGGCCCAAAACGTGTACAACTAAGAAATCTACATTATCCGCTATACAGGGAAAAATCTACTTTAATGCCAAAGAACTACTATATTACAACAAACTATTGGTAAACAAATAATTATTTTTGAATATAAAGATATATTTATTTTAGCCTTGTAATTTTTTTTATATGAAGCTTTGACTATGCGTGCGAAATTTTTGCATGCTGCGTATGGGCGGTAAAAGTAGGCATGTTCAGATAGATCAAAAATCTTGTGTACATTTTATGCGTGGTATTTGCTATATTGGCATTTCTTGACTTTTTTCCAAAAGCTTGGCATCTTTGTCGAATTTGCTCCGTTAACGAGATTATTCCATTGATTTTTTTGTTTTAATTTGTACGATATGTCAATGTTATACATTAACAATGAACGATTCTTATAAAACTTGGACTTTATATGCCCTTTATATTGGGATTGTATATCCATATAAATTTTATTTAAAGCCGCCGAATTTTTTTTTTCTTCTTTCCGGTACGATTTAAGGAAAGAAAAGGCTGTAGAACCGTCTGGATGTACCAGAAATATAAATATATATTTTATAATAATATACAAGAGTAAAGTCTTATTTTTATTTTAACATAAATTGTTGCAAATATTATACTCTATTCGGAGCAAGCGAAATGAACCAACATTAACAACAAATTAAATCTTACAATGCCGTCCAAATAGTATTTGTGATTGCTTAAACATATTTTGGTAAGGGATTTTCACACTCGCACACAACATTTACTTTCTAAAGAAAGCCAGACCAATGAACGAAAGGGAAGACTAGTCAAATATTTCCATTTATGTAATTTAATGAAGGAAAACACACGTAACGACCGTTTTACAATATTATATAAAATATTTCGTTTCATAATAAGGCGCTTCTGTGCCTCTTTGCGCGAGTATTTTGAGAATGGGCCTTACACGCATGAGAGGAAAACAAGAAAAGTTGTCAAAGCCTCACTCGAAAAAATAGAAAAATAGACTCAGTTCCAGTTACAGTTGAACCAGCACGCAAGCCACAATTACCATAAAGCGAAACACAATCGAATAGTGTGGCAAATGTAGTCGTGGGTAGTAGGCGGCAGACAGATAGATCTCGAGAAGCAAAAATTAAGAAATCCTAACTATATCTGGCCATAAAGAAAGTCAAGTCAGCTTAACGACAGCCCAAAGAGACGGAAAACGAATGGTACATAGTAAGTACATAAAAACAAACATACGTACAATATATAGCTATGAACAATACGAGTATATAGGGCTCTGGCTCTATCTGCAATTGAAAGTGCATTTGACGAAACTACAAAAACGAGAAACTCTTGAGACAAATGGGACGCAAGCCAACTGACGCTATCGGACGGAAGGACGGGCGGACGGACTAGTTGCAGCACAGAGTACATAGTATGTACCATGTGTGTACTACCAGACAGCGTGTGGGTTAAGTGATATAAAAAGGCTTAAGGTTTGCTTGATTAGGGGCAAAAACCCGAAGACGCGTAGGATGCCAACAAACACTCGAAAAACACTCCATATACCAACTCAGAGGATACATACAGGCAAGGGGAATATATGGTACATATGATTGTGTGCGCTACGAAAATGAGTGACTTGCAACAGCTGATTCCTTGCTTAAGATAGACATTAGATGGCTTTCTTGAGTTAATACATTTACGATGTTTTTATATATAATTCACCCGTTTTGCCAAACCAAAGAATGTTTTATGGTCTCAATAAAATAGTTCCATGCCACAAGAAGCGACGCCATGGAACTTTTAAACTTGAGTACAGATTAAGCTGCAAGGCCAACAAAAAGCAAAAGTACCCAAGTTGACAAAAACAACTACACCAACAGCTCACACAGATACTCGGACACACATCTGCAGAATGAGATTGATTTTATTTGTATGCCTAGCATAATGTCACTCAATAATATAAAAAAAAAAATGACAAAAAAAAACAATCAACGATGCAACGGAAGCAAGCACGGACATCAGTAGCATGCAGCATGCACCATGAAGCATTCAACAATCCCCTGCTGCCGATTACTATCCATGAGTGAACCGAATAGTCTTGTGCTTGAAGCGGTCAATCAGGCGGGTCAGTGGGACATGTATGTATAGCGGGGCTGGCAATACCATTTTCATCATCTAAAAAAAAAGATTTAATCATACAGCGTCTGTATGGCGAGGCTACAATAAGGAAAAGAAAGATGAGAAGCTGGAAACATGGCTAAATAAGGAGTATCTATTTTTGTTACTTTGCTGTCAACGCGGGTCTTTTGTTGCTATCGCATCCCTTGCTCTGTTCCCATCAATGTGCAATCAATTAAAGTGAGCAACCTTGAACTTATTCCAAGCGGGTTTTAATGTCGCCGGCAACTAGCGTTGAAAAAGGGAGCCATCGCTTGTTGCAACAATTTGAACTCGGTAGCTACACATATTTATGTATAAGCAGATTACAGGAGTTTCCTAAGCTTTGCAGTCGCGCAAAATAATTGAATTTTGAGGAAATCTCAAAATAGCTTGATAGAGTTCCATACATATATTAGAAATATTGTACATATTTTCTTACTTGTTCCAAAAATAACGCTCTTTATTTTATAATCAATGAGGGGTTCCAGCTTGGAATCTTTGACTGAAATAAAGAATCAAACAAATTTGTATATTTCATCGACTCCGGGAACTTAGCTACACTATAAACAACAAATCTGTGAAGTACGTGTTTCGTGCCTCTCCAACTTATGTATGCAACTTAATACATGACCAGAGTAAACGCTGCAGCACGTGCTCGAAACCAGCGTCATTGTATATTACCACAAAATTATAGCGGTTTTCAATAACAGCAGCAGGCAGACTCCAACTCCATAACCAGACAGACACACTCTCAGATAAAATCCGCATGTAGGATGATATTTAACTTTTGCTAGAAGTGGAAAGAACCGCAGTAATCAAAGTTGTTGCTGCTGCTGCTGCTGACGACAAGAAGAGATCTTAACAAGCGTAATCGATAACCAGTTCCGAATTGTTGCAACGAAACCGAAAGCGGAAAGCCAAGCTACTTATAAACAAACCACTACCAAACAAGAAAGCCAGTGACTGAACACAAGCCACTAGATCGGCGGAGAGACCATGCTACATGGCGGTTACATGCCACAAGCCCAATGCCACATTCGCAGCGCCTGTGCAGACTCCGTCGACTTCTGCCATGCCACAACGTTTAAATTATTACGCTAAATTGGCTGAAGCCACAATCCCAACTTACGGTATCTGGACGCACGACAAAGTGTGTATTGCTCTTAGCCAGCCCTCGGCAGGGTTTCCAATTTCATCTATGCCGTCGGGTGTTAGTTAGGGCAATGGTATGAACTTAAATTGAATTGTAGCAAGTGAAGGTCAAACGCCCTGTCCGAAAAAAAAAAAAAATATGCAAATTGCCTGAACCTTGTGAAAAATGCTTCTCTTCCGCCTAGTCAAACCAACATCAGACTCAGCACACAACGATGTCCAAGTAGTCCCCATCAACGAGTATATACTATACATATATATGTACGTATACGTATCGTCCACGTCTATGCCACGCTCATGACAATGAACTCAACGAACGTGGCCAATTAGTTATAATGCTGCTTCGTGATATCTAAACATCTGGCAACTCACTCACACACACATACACACAGATACACACACTTGGACAACCTACAAGCACCGGCCGCCACATAGACACATAATAAGGAAAAACTCGGCGCTCGCCAAGAAATTACTCAAGTCTGAGGAGTAGTAGTATGTAGAAAAAAGTTCAGCTCGTACAGGGACAGGGACAGCAATGGGTACAGAGACGGAGCCGGAGATGGAGACAGTTACAGGCCTGGGCTAGTTAGAATAAGGCAAAATTTAAACTACAAATACAACAACAACGTAAATAGTAACCAGAAGAAGAAAAAACAGAAATGACTTGTAACAAAATTCGCACGAAGTTTGAATACTCTTAAATAGTCATTTTCGGAAAGAAAGGTTTTCAGGCTCAAAGGCCTATATGTTTTTGGGGTCGCTGAGTCCGACTTCGAGGTCTTAAAAAAAGCACAGCACGTTAGGATTCTGACAAGTCCTCAACTTCAGAAATCTGACGTGCTCCGGTTTTTTTGGAGATCGGACTCGAAATCAGCGACACATCGCAGAACAACTGGTATAGAAAAAAAGTCTTGTTTTATTGATATTCTCTGATCTCTGAATCCAGTTTCGTTTATTTTCGTAAGTTTTATTAGAAAATGGAAATTAATATCAGATTTTTCACTTTGTCGGGTAGAAATGCAGAAGAGCCCGAATAACGATGCATAAATTGTGTATTGTGTTTTTGTTAAAAAAAAATTCCAAGCTCAAAAAATAAAGTTTTGGATACTTCATTCAGTACAATATATATTTTCTAATCCAAAAGGTATAAAAGAAACCACTGGTTGTCACACTACAAGCACAGAATAGTACCAAACCAGTGGACACTTTTGCATTTATGATATTCTGCATTTCTGCCCAACAAAATTACTGTCTCTACTGTCTCCTTGCTAACTGCGCCCGTAGATAATTATTTTCGTTTAAATTTTCTTTATGACAACCAAATTATTTGCATTACATATTATTTAATTCACTTTACTGTGGGGACTAAATTTGATTAGTGCTATACAGCTGGAATACAAACTACTTACTACTCGTTTTTAAACCAACTTGTGTCGCAAGATTGAGTGCATATTTATTTGTTCTCTGTTTCTGCCTGAACCTTAGTAGAGTATAATAGAACCAACACAACCATGGCTGTCGCAACGGACAATGCCAATCTTCACGTAGCAATCAGTCAACGTGCGGCAGTCGGCAGTTGCTTGGTACTTGCCACATGGGTCTAACAAAGGCGACAACCTTCTCAACCCTAACTCCAGCTTCGGCTCCCAACTCCAGTAAAATGCAGAAGCAAAAAAAAAACTGCAATTTCAACTGCAGACAGTCTTCCAGAGCGCAGGGTAAAAGCAAAAAGTTATCCCGGTTCTGGCAGCAAAGCCGCCCACATACATACGCACACTAGTAGACACTCTTGAACAGATGCTTACATATTTGCACTTCATTATCATTTTTGTTGGAGCAACGCACAGTGGTCCTTTTTGTTATTTTCGGCTCGATTAATTAATGACTTGTTCAAAATAATTCTGAAATTTAAAGTATGCAGCAAAATAATTACGTTTTTTTTAAGTTTCAATTGTATTAACAGGAAGAAAATAAATAATAAAGAACTATACGGAATCGAAATACTCAGGTTTGTTTTCCACTTTTCATCAATAATACGAAAATCGTGATCTCTTACTGCTCATAAGTTGCGAGTTCATCATGTCTAATGGGAAAATTCAAAATTGGGGTCTATAATTCAACTTTGCTCCTAAAAAGAGTCGCATAGCACAGCAATTCCAAAAAATCTACGAAACAATTCTTCCGAATTCACCCCACTTGTCTCTACTTAAAACTCTAGATTGCAGTAGATCTATTACAACCACATACAAAACATTTGGTAACTTTGAAAGCATAAAATCCTCAAAGATGACTAAAAATCGAGTTACATTTTTGATCCCGATATTTAAATATTTAAAAAAAATCCAAGCGAAAATGACAAAGAGGACCACTGTGCAGCGCCAGCAAAGTCTTCATTGGAGTAAATATAAAAAATGGCGTACGTTAAAGTCGGGCGCAGACGACTTTGGGATACCCTGTACCACCACATTGCAATTAAGTCCGACACATTGCTTAAAACCTCCAAAAGATATTTTATTCGGCAAATTAAAAAAAAAGAAATCAGTCGAATTTTGCACCAAACAATTTTTTTGACCGATCGGTCCTATGGGGACTATATGATATAGTCAACCGATTTTGCTCAAATTTAGTACACTGATTGGAAACTATAAAAAACTTCCGACTGCCAAACGAAACGCAATGAATTTTGTAAAAAAAAGCGTTTTTTTGACCGACTGTTCCTATGGGAGCTATATAATATAGTCAACCGATTTTGATCAAATTTGCTACAGTGCTTGGGTACTCTAAAAGACTTCTTAATGCCAAATTTGCCAACAATATCTTTACAAACAAACGAAACCCAACGAATTTTGTACAAAAAACGATTTTTTGACCGATTGGTCCTATGGGAGCTATATGATATAGTCAACCGATTTTGATCAAATTTGGAACAGTGCTTGGGAGCTCTAAAAAACTTCTTAATTCCAAATTTCACAAACAAACGAATCACAACGAATTT
Source organism: Chymomyza costata (assembly GCA_018150985.1). Taxonomy (NCBI): domain Eukaryota; kingdom Metazoa; phylum Arthropoda; class Insecta; order Diptera; family Drosophilidae; genus Chymomyza; species Chymomyza costata. Next base: position 2,487,243 of record JAECWU010000128.1, on the reverse strand, counting down.
TGCACAAAACACGTTTTTTTGACCGATTGGTCCTATGGGAGCTATATGATATAGTCATCCGATTTTGATCAAATTTGCTGCAGTGCTTGGGAACTCTAAAAAACTTCTAAACGCCAAATTTGGTTACGATATCTTCACAAACAAACGAAACACAACGAATTTTGTACAAAAAAACATTTTTTCGACCGATCGATCCTATGGGAGCTATATGATATAGTCAACCGATATTAATAAAATTTGGTACAGTGCTGGGGGTCTCTAAAAAACTTCCGGTTGCCAAATTTGGTTATGATATCTTCATAAACAAACGAATTATCCATCTAAAACTTTTGCTTTTTTTCGAGGTCCTCTGAAACACCCCTGTCTCCTATGGATTAATAAGGGATCTTATCTGAAAGTTTGGTTGCTCTAGCTCTTACCATCTCTGAGATCTAGGCGTTCATACGGACAGACGGACAGACGGACATGGGTATATCGACTTCTCGAGTCACACTGATCATACTTTAGGTAACTTTGGGGGGTCTCCGACGTCTCCTTCTGTACGTTACATACATTTTCGGCTTGCACAAACACAATATACCCTTTGTACCATACGGTACAGGGTATAAAAAATAGACAGCTCTTGCAACTTAATCAGCATATTTATGCTCTGGCAGGGTATAGCTCATATGGAAATTTTTTTTCAAACATTGTAATAAAAAAAATTCATGAGTAAGTAGTTAGGAGAGAGGGCAAGAGAAAGGGGGGACACGTACAGAAGAGAATAGTTGGAAGATCTTTTTTCCCACTTTTGTTCTTATGAATGCAAGTTGATCGTATATTACTTATAATGGAGTACAGCTTGGCATTTAATAATTGAAAATGAGAGGTAAAAACTAAACCAAATTTCCCGCTTTAGCTCATACCGTTGTAAATGAACTACAGTTTGTATAGGGTGGGCCATCTGTTGGTTTGTTTGTTAATTGTAACAAAATTGGGCACATGTATGTGAGACGTTACAAGAGATTGTCATCTTAACCGTGGTGTCAGCAAGGGCAGTAACGGTAGCAGAAGGGCAGAGCGTATGGGAAGTTTGAGCGAGCAGTTGTGGGGAGTATTAGTTGAGAGACCGCGTTGTTGCTGATAAACAATCTAATCAAGGATTTCAATTATTACTACAAAGTATTGTATCATTCATACTTTAAGCATTATTTAATAAAACTTACAGTTATAAACCATCTAACATGTATTTATATATCAAATACAAGTTTGAAACTACTCATTTATGTATGAAAAATAATAATGCCCAAATGGACGCTGCGTCTGGATCTATGCGAATATCGTAATCTTGCCAACTATGGCGAGTACAATCAATTCAGTACAATCATTCGTTGTTCGCTTCTTAAACGATCCATTGACTGAAATTGAGCAGTTTTGAACTTGACGTAGATATGTCAAATTCGGGCGGGAATGCTCCGCATTATGTGTGTCTAACAATCAATCCAATAGATGGCCCACCCTATACATTGTTATGTATTGTAGTACATAAATACATACGTTTATGGATGTACACACATGCATTTCCATTTTCTGACACAAAACTCCACATTCGCTTAGCCGTAGCTCCCAACTTGAGTGCCAACACAAGATGAAGATGAAGTTGAAGCTTAAAAAACATTCAGCTTAATTGCGGTATTTGTTCTAAGTTAATTAGAAAACTCACACACATTATCTACATACACTCGTACATATAACTGCTGCGTTTAGCACTTTAAAAGTCTATCTATAGAGTTGCCGAGTCCGGTCCCAGTGCTCCGTTTCGTCTGGTCCCGGCTTCTTGCCGGCTTTTCATCTTCTCTTTTGGCATGTGCGCGGGGCTATGGCTTAGTTTCTTTTAACTTTTTTTTTTGAATTGAATAATTTGTAGATCTTGGGTTTTCATGTCATTAACGCAAGTTACTTTGAACCTCTGGTGAGAGTTCAATTATTGTACGTATGTGTGCATAGGTTTTTTTGGAAATAGAACAGATCAGTTGTAGTGAATTCGGTAATTCCAGAATGCAAAATTAAAAAAGCGGCATTAAATTCTTCAAAAAGATTCGAGCATTCTAACTTTAGTCTTTCCTATCTCGAAATAGTATCTCATAAGCACAGTGCGTGCATGCTAAACGAAAGACTTGGGTCACAAACCTGCAGCTACTCCAGACTGATGTACACAGATGAATAATTTAGGTCATGTAATTACTTGACCCAGTATTTAAATGCCCATTGATAACGGATAGTTCCAGTTTTAAAGACTTTCTCTAAGGCTTGGGGGTGCCAGTTGGCCCATTGACACAAAACGATTTGCCAGAGGGGGGGACTCGTCTGACAGTAATAATGATAGCTGAGCGTTGTATTGGGCAAGTGTGAAATATGGATGGGCAAAGCATGGCCAATTTTCTTTGGAGCTTCGGTTGCGTTACGATAATTACAGTTGGCTGCTAGCTGTTTTTTTTTTTTTATTTCTTTGCATAGAGATAACATAAGACGTAAGCCAGGGTCAGGTATTCAATGCAGAAAATGTGACGTATAAATACTGCTTTGTATATACATATATCTATTATTGATTTTCGTGTTTATCAAGTTTTTTTTCTCAATGTAATTAAGGCATTTTGCACTTAATTCGCATGAAATTCACTAAAAATAAAAACTTTAATTTTTTATTTATTTTTTTTTGTTGTCACCTCATCACCATTATCGTCATTATAATCATCATTATTATCAACATTGCGTCATACCGAATACCATAAACATAATTCAAAAACTCCATCATCATTGCAACGTATACAACAACCACAACAACATTAACACTACGAATAAAAACAACAACCACGAATAACATTACCGTCATGCATACAAAAATTCTGGGCGCAACACATACACACACCCACACACACACTCTTACACACGCACATTACACAACAAATTCGTGTTTTTTTTTTATTATTATTATTTTTATATATTATCGCGATCCATCGATCATTTCAATTAAATACTATGTACGTAAATATGATTTTTTGTTGGTTTCCGGAACTTTTTACCTGGGCTTGCCGCCATTGAAATTTATTTCAATTTACATATGTATTTTTAAAAATAATAATAAAATGCATTCGTATGTGTGACCAATATTAATTGAACCTTACCGTCTATATATGTCCTTCCTCTTTCTCTTCTCTGGGTGTCTGTCCATGTGAATCTGGTAACTTGGTTGGGTCTTGGCTATACATACTACACACGTACATACATATTTTGCGGCATTTTTGGAATTTTGACACTCGGTCGGGCAATAATGGGCAATGGCATTAAACAAAAAAAATAATAATATACAAAAAAAAAAAAAACTAATAATCACTCGCACAAACACACAAACACACATACGCACACGAAACCCATACAAATGCACGGGCGATACGTCACTTCAACCATCCGATCCATGAAACGATCTCCATCAGATCGCGTCGCACTGGTAGCCGCCGCACCGCCGAGCTATACACGTATGTATCACTATTTTCCAGCACACTTGAGCGCGCACCCGTTTTGCTATTACCCACCCCCACCACCACCGCCGGCACAACTAGCACCGCCACCAGCACCGCCCCCGCTAGCCACTCCATTGACGCTCAAGCAGCTGGGCAACTCGCTCACCTCAATGACGCAAGCGGCACACATAGCCAAGACGTTGCGCTATGGGCCAGGTAAGAGACGGGCAATTGCACTAACACACACCAACTCACATTCCCCAATCCAAGAAATACAAAATAACAAAAGAAAAAAAAACAAGGAAATCAGTTGCACCCAATAAAATTAAAACATATTTATCCCAGATACAATGGTTGATATACATAAATAAACACCACCTCATCCATGTATCAGTCATATTCATTCACTAATAGATCTACATCTTGTTGCTCTTAATTTAATTCAATTTAGGCATGTTCATGCGACACGATGAAACGAATCTCTACACTACACTGGAGCCAACGCTAAGCAGTAATCCAAATGTTTACTTCCAACGCAGCGGAGCCGTGCATCCGGGAATCTTATATTAAGCAGGCAATCATAATCCATTAAACCCTAGAACTGAGAATTTTTTTCATATACATAAATATGTATTAAGTTGGAGTATACAGCGCATACGGCTCCCAAGGAGCAGCATTAAGTAAACACATTTTAGTATAATATTTGTCATAATGCTAAGCAATTAACTTTAAGCTTAGCTTATACTCCAGAGACACCACAATCCTAGGTGGTGTCTGCATCTGAATACTTCTAGTACTACATGCTCCTACTCGATCGAAAAAGTACATACAAATACATATATACATATATACATACATATGTACAGGATGTACTAGTACTAGTATCGTATATTAAGAGTATCCATGCTTACATTTGAGTATTAGTCGTCTAGCCAAGTAAAAAAAATTCCTTTTACAGAACCCCCAAAATGTATATACTGCTTAGAGAGGGCTACACACATAAGTAAACACAAGGTTTATATAGGAATACTATATAAGTAAAGCTCTAATTTAACTCGGCTGAAACAGGCACAACATAATCTCAAACTACATGTAAATAAAAACGATAAAAAATATACTCTTTGTAACATTTCGATTACTTATCTGAAGGAACAGTAAAGATGATGCGATCTTAAATTGGCGTGAAAATGTGAGTACTACCTTTTCAATCAACATAAGATTAACTTTATCAATAATTTAGACTATCCTGAACTTTCCTTACTTGCACAGTATGGCAGGATTGGGCGGTGGTAGCCCTCAAAAATAAAACTAATTATTATGAATTAGATATTTATTGTTATTAATAAACCAAAATTATTAATTTAAATTTTTACCTATATCTATTGGAGTTATTATCCGGTGCATATAATATTTACGGTATACTACTATCAGGCCCTATTCTCATCAAGAAGTCAAAGGCATAAAAAAAGAGAAGAGGGACTATCAGAGGTGACTTACATAGAGTGTATTGGTTGTACGAGGAAGATATAGGCATGAACCGATAAACTTCATCTTCTAACAGATAATTTGTGAGATACTTTTTTTTTATGCCGAAAAGCAACTAACAGAGATTGCAACATCGACTGGGTTGTTCGTTCTAATCGAGAATGTACATACAGAACCGTAGAAAAAAAAACCCGGGCTCGGGGGGGAAAATGTACTGGCCCCTCTATTATACCTACTGCTTGTATCATTGTGTTCTGTAAATACGCAGTACTTAGTACGGACAAATCTAACGCAAGCAGACAAACTGTAGAATCGGAAGCCAGAATCGCTCTATATACGTTTTTCAAAGGAATTATTTCAACCAGCAATGATAGAGTCCATGATCACGTATATATATGTATATAAGTTCCTATAAGTCCTACAAGGACTAGAGGGCCGTTACAAATCTCCTTCACTGTTGGCGATCACCGGACATCTGTTTAATTTGATGCCAGTTCATTCCCAGGCCTTCCAATTCCAGGTCAACTTGTCTGCGCCATGATCACGTAAAACGTACTTTTTTTTAATTCAACTTCATCGTAGATACAATTTGCATCTAAATTTTCAGAAAACACATTGTTTTGCTTTGATGTCCGGCTAACTGGCGAGGTATCTTCATTAATAATTGCATTCCACTGACTGCGTCGGAATTGCAAATCGGCAAGGAGGCTTTCAAGATTCTTTACCTCGACATCAATAGCAGCTCTTCTTTGTGGTTTGTATTCATTGATACATGAAAGAATCTTAAACCATATTGATGCCATCAAAACACATTCAAATTTGCTCATATGTTTCAAGAGGCCATTGACGTCACGATGAGTTTCTGAGTTTCAGAATTTCTTCAAAAGCATATCGTAGTCCAGAGATATTATTAGCGAATGGTCTGACAGCATCAGTCCTAGCAGACCATCTTGTATCAGATAAATTGCAAAAGGGCAACATTCGGCAGCATCGACGCCAGCTAAATTGAGAGTATGACCTCCACAAGTTCCAAAAACTGCATAAGAGTTTTCATTCAGGATGATTTTTTGCGCACCTTTGTACTTTCCAACCCCCAGTCTTCTTTATTTAATTCAGATCATCCAGACTATTATATACCCTGTATATAATGTTATGTTCTTTATTTCCATAATGTTCATCCCATTGCCATGGTACAGACGGTGCTGCCCGACTTTGCAATATTTTGGAACAGCAGCGACCAGCATGTTGTTCTGACTCGCAACTGGAATAGGAACGTTGACAATGGCTCCTTTGATACTGTTCTGTTTCAGTTTTTTCACTCTCAAAATTATTTTTACTATTGTAATGCTTACCCTACTTACATTGTGCGCATCGTATAAGTTGTGGCTATCACACCGTATAATTTTCACCTCGATAAGTTCACGCATACGAATACAATCGGTACCACGCTGATTTTTTTGTTGACGTATTTATATTATTTTGCGAGCCTAAAATAAATGACCATGTTTATTTTACCCGAGATTCGCAAATTTATGTATTAATAAAAGAAATTTTAAGTCACCATCCCTAACTTTGTTTAGTCAAACAGACCATGAGCACCTACCGGAATTTAACAAAACTATGCTAAGAGCCTTCCACATTTCATAAGAAACACACACACACAAATTCGATTTGAATATAGTGGATACTTCATGAGTCTATAAAGGACACACGAACATCATTTCATTTGTATATATAAAGATTATATTTTTTTTGTTTATAAGTATATTTATTTATTAAGAAGACGAAATATAGTATTGTGTGGGCACATCCCTAGCATATTTATACTGATCGGATTTATATTGATTCAAGTTAAGGGTAGGTCCCAAGTCATGCTGTACTGGCTGATTGAAGATTTATTGTCACGAGCTCACCACTATCTAATCGTTTAAAAAAAAAATTACGATTACAATTACAATTAAGTTTAATTGCAAATTATTGGCATAGCAATTGAAGCTCTTATTAACGCCTTCAAACAGTTGGACAGACAAGCCGACCTATGGCAAACCATTCGAATGGATTCCAAATACCAAACACAATTGCTGTAGTCCGAGCTGCATGTTTCAAATAATTTCTCAACGCTTTAACAATTGCCCAGCACTTGGGTGTAATCGGCTGGATGCTGAAGTGCTGGGATCATGGATAGTAAAGGAAACATCAAAGTGTGACGCTTGCAGTGTGTTGGACTGCAAATGGGTCCAGTGTCAGTTGTTAGTGGACTAGAGCCCAGTTAATTTCCAAGTGCCTTATAGCAATTTCATTAAAGCCCGATGATGATGATGATAATGATGATGACGGGGGAGAAGCAGCAGCAGCTCAACCACTTGACCCTATAAGGCAAGAAAGTGGTTTGTTTTGTCTACTTGAAGGCCGAGGGCGTAGGAATGTTACAGGGATGAGCTCACCTTAATTAAGTGCAACAATGCAGCACACATGGCGCAACGAACAACCTCATCTACAATCCCCCATGCAGACTCCGTTGGAGCAGATCGTCTTGAGCGCTCGTATTAATGACATTTCTCACGAACCTTTTTCAAGAGCTACTGACAACCAGCAACAAGCATTACAAGCTTAGTATGTATTGGACTGGGCAGCCAGACACAGTCAGCCAGCTAAGTATGCCCGACCCCCCACATTTCCATCTTTGTCTTGCAGACAGCGTCAAAGGATAGTCATGGGCATTGGCAAGATAGTCGGTCAGCTCCATTGGGCTAGGCTTGGTTCGCTTCAATTAGGGACGCCTTCAAATCACAAGTCAATCAAAGTTGTTAGATTTGCGGCTACTACCACGATGCTGATGCTCTGGCTATGGTTGTTGCTACGTTATCCTTTAGGATTGGCCGACGGTTGACATATGTGACATGGTGGAGCGGCGGCATCAATTACTACGTTCATGACAGCACAGCGTGAAAAGTTTGTACATGTCTTTCGTTCACTGACCGTTTAGCTCTTTGTGGCGCGGCATATTGCCGGCGCTTCCAAGGGACCAATTAGCTTTAAGAAGGCATTTCAATGGAGACGGCCGCCTTGGATGTCTGGCTGTCTGCATGGCTGAATGGTGCCATCAATGTTACATATATTCCTTTGCGGCCATGACTATCTTCGTCACTGCAATTAGCCAAATTCAAAGCAACAATTTTATTTCACTTGCTAGTTGGCTCATCAACCCTGCTGCCTATCAGTATCGTATCGATTTCAACGATAAAGTCCCACAGGTTTCTAGCTGCAGCTCCAATTCGGGTTTTTGGCAATCAAACTATGAGCAAAACCATATTGGGGCAAGCTGCCTTAGGTGGCTATTTTTACGTGCATATAGTGTTTGCAACGCTTCATGGAATAATGCGGCTGACTGGTATTGGGCACGACTAGGCGATGGGCGAATCGTGATGCGGGGATTGTAGGATAGTACTGAGTTGTATAAGAACCACTGGGACTGACAGACTGCCTAACTGACTACTGACTGACTAAGCAATCGATGGGTCGTAGTGATGGCCACCAACGCCTACGGTCGTTCTTGTGTGCATCTGACCGTCGCGACGCGTCGTCTGTCTTAAGATCTTGTTACTTCTTTTTATACACTAGCAGTGAGCATGTTAATTTTATAAAGAGCACAGTCAACAAAAGGTGTTACCATCTATACCTTACCTATTTGATTGATCAGAAATATGCATACTACATTCTAAAATTAGGATTAGAGTCAGAATTTATCGAAATATTCTCTTTTTTGTTGGAGCATTTAGACAATCTGCTAGTAAAGATTTTTCAGTGTATCTGGGCAAGGGTGTACAAACTGTAACGCACAAATCAAAGTATTACTTCTGGTTTTTTATTTTTTTGGACAAAGTACGCGATTTGATATAATTTATGGTGCAGTTGTGCCTGCCTGGTGTTGCATTTGCAGCCGTTGGTTAGTTTTCCAGACTTGATGGTAAATTAAATTAAAGTCATTTTTGGACGAAAGACCGCTACGATGACGGCGGAACAAACATTATCCTTGAATGAAATGCGCGCCTGGGTAAGACAGACCCATAACTATTATTGTGGTGCAAATTTTATGACCGCGTTTTAATACGTATAGAATTGTAGTACGAGTACTTCAACATAAACCAAAACTGTTATAGACCCTACGGCCATCATCACGTTTCACTTACTTTATAGCCTGGCCAAAAAGTTCTGCGCGCTTTGATTTCATGGCCGGTGAGATGCCAGAGATGCTGATGGCAGTGATAAGCCATGTCTGCTGCCGCTTTCGCCTCTCCCTCTGACTTTGCCACCGATTCGGTTGCCCCAGCTAGGCAGATCTTGTAATGCGTGCATTGACCGCAACAGACGGCGTTTGTGGCTGGCCCTGGAGCGCAGCTGACGCAAGCTAAAATTAAATTTGTTCTTCTTAAAACCCATGATGACGATCACCGGAATTCTTACAGCTAAGTTAACCTCATTTAAGCTCAAAGCTTCTTTACGCAGCTGGGCGCACTGTTTGCATCCATGAGCCCATGGTTGGAACAGCACTGTCAGTAGCAGTAACAGTAGCCAGAAATAGTGGCAGTGCCAGTGTCATGTGTCTGTGCAAGTCCAATTAACAGTACCAAGATGGACCCAGCGGACAGCCGTCGCTCTAACTATTTGACGTAGTCAATGCTCCCTTTCATCGTCCCAGCCCAGCCGTCCTAAAGGAAGTCACTGCGACGACATTTGTCGCATGCTCCTGCTTATAACTGGTTCTACATGGAGACCGACCGGCCTGGTCTGCGGCTAGAACCGGCATTTCTTATACGAGTTTATAGCGGATGCGTAAACGCATTTGGCGCAGATGCAAATGCCGTTAGGGCCTTTGACTAAATTGCATATCCATGGCCCCTTGGCATTTGCATGAACGCACGCATGCTGGATCCAAAGCCACAACCACAACTGAGACCGCGCCTTCAATGAAGCGTCAACCTTGGTACACTTATACTGAAATATTTCATAGTATATATGTACAGTAAGACCACACATTATGCGGACACTTTTATAGTGCAAGTTTATAGCTTGGCAGCAAAAAGTTGTAATTTTTGGTCGAAAATAATAAGTAAAGTTTTTTCAATATTAATATAAGGCACAAAGGGTATATTAAGTTTGTACGAGGCGAAAATTAAGGGAACAGAAGGAGAACGAGATATCAGAGAACGCCAAAGTTTCCTTAAGTATGATCTAGAGTGACTAGAGAAGTCAATGCAGGTAAGTCCGTCGGTCTGTCCATCCATATGAATGCTTAGATGGTGATAGCCAGAGCTTATTATGTCATGGAAAACAAATGTATTTTATTTAATCCGTTTAGGTGTTATATTATATAGGAGTATTACAGAGCACTTTGAAAAAATTCAAAAGTTCGTTTGTTAATGAAGATTTCATACCAAATTTGAAGTTCGGAATTTTGTTGGAATTCTTAAGCACTATTCTTAATTCGGTATTCTAATAAATCGGTTGACTATATTATTGCTAAATGATGTAATTAAGCCCCTAATATGAACGTTAGGTCAAAAACATCGTTTTCATGACATTATTTTTTTGATTAAAATATTGTTTAATATGCCAAAAAAGTGTTTCATTATGAGAACCTTTTAAACTTTAAAATAAAAAGGGTCAGAATAACTTGTAGTCCCACTGTACATACGTATGTACACACATATCATACATGTGCCATGTACATACATAGATACGTACAAATGTTCTATCAAACAAGATTTTGCGGCCAGATTTTTACTTGGCAGAGACGTCAGATTGTAATTGACATTGTCGGTTTGAGAAATGTTAATGTAAAAGCAAACACTTAGGTGTTCTGATAAACTTTATGCTTACCAATCCTCGACTATGAAATGCTCTTAGCCAGATAGTCACAAGACGCGATGCCGGATTTCGAAGTCTTTTATATATCGGAATTCTTAATAGATGCGGAAGTTGCACAAATCCAGTGGAAAGGAGAACAGAATGATTTGATTTTGGATGCAGAGTTTGAATCTCGATACCGCGTAATTTATTTATTTTTTTTAATTTGTTAATTCTTGAGGCAATATAGTTATTAACATTAATAAATAAATACAACAATAACCCCTGCACGGGTTTCTATAGTAATTTCCAGACTTTCCAACTATGGTACCCCCTGCACATTGACTTATTTTTACAGTGTTTATTGGGTTGATAATGTTTCAGTTGTGCCTACCCGACTCTATATAGTAATACCCTGTACCCAGGGCCGTAGAGAGCAAATCTGGGCCCCAAATGTACCTTTAAATGTATTAAACCTTTAGCTTGAATAATTTTGTTCTGTAAGTACGACAGTACTTACACCGGGCCTCTAAGAAAACTCCGGGACCGGGGGAATCCCGAATGCCCCTAGGGTCGTTCTCGGATCAAAAAAATATTTCGTGTGCCCAACTGTTGCTCTAGGTTTATTGTTTATAAATAGTGGAAATATTATTCAGGCGTGCTCCGGAATCAGAAAAATTCAATCCGAACAATTTTATTCGGATTCGGATTTGCGTGCTCTGGAATCAGAATTTTTTGTCGATAATTTCCTTATTTATTTTCGATACACTTGTAAATTTCCCTCGTTATTATCGATAAATTCACATATGTTGTGTTGTAACCAGCTGACTGCTTTTTGTTAAAAATTTTAAACATTGCAAAAATTCCATTTATTTCTCAATTGCTTGTTTTGAAGCTAAAAGAAGGCGTAAAATAATGAAAGAATCATGTCCTACTCGCGGTTTTTTGTTTTCCACTTCAATAAATATAATTTTTTAGCATTTAATTCTTTTGATTATACGTATGTACATATATGTAGTTACATTGAGTTTGTTGGCGCGTAATGTTTTTTGTTTGATACAAAACAGCTGACATGGCTGCCGTAGTTGTGCACCTTTTTATTAGTACATGTTGTTTTCATTTCATTTTCATTTTATATAGCTAGTTATTTATTATTTTATTGTTTAAATAAAAATTTCACAAAAATATTAATTTAGCAACAATGTTTATTAAATTTAAACACGATTTAACTATTTTTGTTACAAGGGAAATTTTATTTGTGTAACGCGCGAACCCTGTCGCATTTATCGGCCATGTGTGCATGTTTGATACACACACATGTACAAACAAAACGAAAATTCGTTTTGGCTTGTGCATGCTATTTTTGGGTAGTGTCAAGAAAAAAAATATTAAAAATAGTTAGCAGCTGATATGCAAATTAAAGTTAGCATAAATAGAATCTAAGAATATCAAGGCATATATAAAAAATTACTTCAATATAAAATTTGTGCTTTTTTAATACTATTTTGACGATTCGGTTTCATTCCACTTGCAACAAAGCAGTCGGTTTCAAAGCACATACAAAATTCGGATTGGTGGAAATGGGAGCATCAAACATTCGGATTCAAAACGAATCCGCATAAATTATTCTGATTCGGATACCGGAGCACGCCTGATTGTAATATTTTTTTATATATTACCATACATCTGAAAATGCAGTTCATGTTCCCAAATTAAAAGCCGTTGCACATGTCCTGTCCATCAGTTGGATTAAATAATTATTAATAAAACTAATTGTATTAAGTTAATGTACTCTAGCTATAGAGAGTAATACAAAATTTGCGTTGACCATTCTTGGTAATCAACAGTATGGGCAAGTGTTCTTTGATTTCTGAAGCTCTACCGCATCTCTGAGAAATCTTAACGGTTTCTGTCAAATTCGAGAGATCAACGTAGGTTGAAAAATGCTTTTCTGTTCATATGCCTCTCATTGGGCATGAGTGCTTTCGATTTTGTGACCGTAATAGTAAATGCGCAAAGACAATAAATAGAACATAGTACGAGAACTTCTTGATTATTTTAATGAGATTTGGTTAATTTGCTTGTTTTATTTCTTATGTTCTTTACTTCGCGTTCTATATATTAATTTTACCCTATACCTAATGTGACCATCCAATTTTCGAGCATTCGGCGACATTTGACTATTAAAAACGGGACATTTTGAAACCAAAAACGGGACGGTGTACGTTAAAGTCGGGCGCGGACGACTTTGGGATACCCTGTACCACCACATTGCAAAAAATACGTTTATTTGTCAAATTCGGTTACGATATTTTCATAAACAGGCGAAAAACAGACGCATTTTGCACCAAACATGTTTTTTTGACTGATCCGTCCTATGAGGGCTATATGATATAGTCATCCGATTTTGATCAAATTTGGCTCAGTGCTTGGGTACTCTAAAACACTGCTGAAAGTCAACTTTGGTTATGATACGTTCATAAACAAACGAAATACAACGAATTTTTTACAAAAAAACATTTTTCTGGCCGATTGGTCCTATAGAAGCTATTTGATATTGTCAACCGATTTTAATCAAATTTGGTGCATTGCTTGAGAACTATAAAGTCTTCCGAATGCCAAATTTGGTTATAATCAGGCGTGCTCCGGAATCCGAATCAGAATAATTTATGCGGATTCGCTTTGAATCCGAATGTTTGGTGCTCCTATTTCCACCAATCCGAATTTTTTATGTGCTTTGAAACCGACTGCTTTGTTGCAAGTGGAATGAAACCGAATCGTCAAAATAGTATTAAAAAAGCACAAATTTTATATTGAAGTAATTTTTTATATATGCCTTGATATTCTTAGGTTCTATTTATGCTAACTTTAATTTGCATATTAGCTGCTAACTATTTTTAATAATTTTTTCCTGACACAACCCAAAAAAAGCATACACAAGCCAAAACGAATTTTCGTTTTGTTTGTGCATGTGTGTGTAACAAACATGCACACATGGCCGATAAATGAGACAGGGTTGCCGCGTTACACAAATAAAATTTCCCTTTTAACAAAATTAGTTAATTCGTGTTTAAATTTAATAAACATTGTTGCTAAATGAATATTTTTGTGAAATTTTATTTAAAAAATAAAATAATAAAGAACTAGCTATTTATTAATGAAAATTAAATGTAAACAACATGCACTAATAAAAAGGTGCAAAATTACGTCAGCCATGTCAGCTGTTTTGTATCAAACAAAAAACATTTCGCGCCAACAAACACAATGTAACTACATATTTAATCAAAAGAATTTAATGCTAAAAAATATATTTATTGCAGGGGAAAACACAAAAGCAGCGAGTAGGACATGATTTTTCCATTATTTTATGGTTATTCTTCCTTCTTTTAGCTTCAAAGCAACCAATTGAGAAAAAAAAAATGGAATTTTTGCAATGTTTACAAATTTTTAACAAAAGGTTACACCACACATATGTGAATTTATCGATAAAAACGAGGGAAATATACAAATGTATCGAAAATAAAAAAGGAAATTATCGACAAAAATTCGGATTCCGGAGCACGCAAAACCGAATCCGAATAAAATTGTTCTGATTGAATTTTTCTGATTCCGGAGCACGCCTGAATATCTTCATAAACAAACGAATTATCCATTTAAAACTTATGTTTTATTTTGAGGTCCTCCGAAACACCCTTATGGGAGCTATATAATGTACGCCCGATATCAAAAAAATAAAATAAACTTGTCTCCTAAGGAATCTAATTTAGGAGTTTGGTTGCTCTAGCTCTTACCATCTCTGAGATCTAGGCGTTCATACGGACGAACAGACAGACAGACATACGGAAAGACGGACATCGGTATACCGACTTCTCTAGTCACCCTGATCATACTTTAGGCAACTTTAGGAGGTCTCCGACGACTCCTTCTATATGTTACATACATTTTCGGCTTACACAAATTTAATACACCCTTTGTACCATACAGTACAGGTAATAAAAAGTCATATAAATAACATAGCAATGGAAAAAAATCGTGGCAACTTACAAGCCAAAAAAGGAGGCATCTTACATTTTTGAAGCCATTTGTATGTTCGAAAACCATTTTTGATTATGAAAGCTCATTAAATTTCAGTGCTAGCAAATATATTTACCTTGATTTTATACTTTGACTTGATCACTTTTTTGTCAAAAGCGACCAGGGGCGGCAACTTACAAGCCTTACCCCTAAACAATTTAAAAATCAATAAATTTTCAGTCTAATTCTATAGTTAAAGAATTGTAAATTTTTGATAATAAGTGAATGATAAGTGAATAAAATGATTAAAAATTTAATAAAATGAAATAATATTTTCATTACCAGAAACAATATTAACTATAGTAGTTCAATATGTGGGCTAAATATACTAGATTGAGAGCATACCCAAGGGAATTATTGTATTCTAGTAAAGAAGCAACTAGTTTAGTTCCATATGTGGGCGAACCAGTTTGCTACCAGTTGAACATCATACCCGAAAATTCTAGTTGCTTGCTATGACAACCGCATGTTAAACATACTAGTTAGCCAGTATGTAATCATATTAGGTTTGGGACACACAGTTAAACCGTTGGGGTGGTTGGGAACTTTTTTCCAGCAGGGAAGCAGGGTTTTGACAATCCCGCCCTATACCATTACAATATAATAAATTAACCGAATCAAATTCGTCATAGTACCAAGTACCACAAAAACACAGATCGTTCCTTAGGGGGCTATATGTTACAGTTAACAGATAGTAAAATTTGGTACTGTGTTTGGGAACTCTAAGAAATTTCTGCGCGTAAAATTTGGTTACTGATCTTTACAAAAATATCAGACACTGAACTTACTCAAAATGTCTCGCGTCACATTGTCGGTATTGTCGATATTAGTAGCGTTGGCATACTTTTGCTTATCGATATTTTTCTGAGTTCGAGATATTTTGGTATTTGATTATTATCGAAATGAAAATTCGATATCATTAACGTAAACACAGCTTACGTGAAATCCATTATTGAAGTAATTCAATTCCTGGCGATCGCCGAACTTCCCTTTCGCGGATCCTATGACATTGATGACAAAACTGAACTTTACGAGTTCACGTTAAAGAAAGACTACTTTTTAGCTGAATGCCTCAAAAGTATTCCGAAAAATGGAAAATACACGTCTCCAGAAATACAAAATGAGGTTATTCAAATTACGGCGGAATCTGTTCGAGAATCTGTACTTTCTGATGTGAAAAATGCTGACGATCCATGGTTTAAGCTAGTGAAAGACGGAACCAGAGACAAAAACAACCGCGTAAACAAAGCTATCGCTATAAGATACGTCAAGGAGGGAAAAGCTCGAGAATCATTACTCAAAATTATCACAGCTCAGTAGTTGGACGCTAAAACATTTACCGAGAAAACTATCGAAACAATGCGTGCGTGGTCAAAAAGGCGGTGTTCTGGTCCTCTAAAACAACGTCTAAATCGTAAAATTCCTTACATACACTGCTTTAACCATCGTCTCCATCTCGTCGTCGTGAAAGCAGTGTCTGACAATGATTCCCTGAAGAACTTGTTTCAATTTTTTCACCATCCCAAATTTCTTCTTTGTTTGAAGGACGGACCATTTGTTCGATTGCTACCACAACGATGGTCTGGTCTTTTTGCATTTACACAGGTTGTGTCATCTAACCACGCTGAAATAAATCGAGTGCTGAATCAAGTAGTCACCCAGTCAAAATTATTCAAGAAGATAAAGCAAAAAGTATCGGAATCAAATCAGTTATAAAGGCAGAAGAATTTCGATTTTGCTTGGTTATCGCTAAAAAGTTTTTGGGGGCTCTTACATCCGGCGGATGCTGTAATGCAGTCACGAACAGCGAGTCTGAAAGACGTACTAAAGGTTGTAAAATCAGTTCTTCAACAACTTCAAGCGATGAGATCAAGCAAGGAGGGGTTTGGGTTGATTTTAGAAGATGCAAATAAGCTCATACCTATCGCCAAATCCATGAAAAAACAATGACCAACAATCAGAGCAAGTGAGCATCCAAGCTACATAACTGAGATTAGATTACCTACATACTCGATGAATCGCGCCACTCATAGGGATCTACAGGAATCGAAGATGAAGCTGAAACAAATTACAATGAATGTCTTGATCTCATCATAAATTAAATTAATCGACGCTTCACGGATAATCAAGAGCTTGTTACTGCTATTTCCAGCATAAACGAATAAGAAACCGATAATTTGAACATTTTTAAAGAACTGGGTAATTTGAAATTAGTAACAGTCAACATGGAATTGTTAAGCCTTTTACTAACATGCTCGAATTCATACATTTTAAGGTTTAAAAGTTGTGAAGAAGAATTGACAGTTGTGAAAACTTCTTGATGAATCGGGAAGCGGAGACTGACGATGGGACGAGATTGGATGTACTTTTCAGATTTTGTGAAGCTTTCCTAGAAACGTTCTAATTGATGGCAGCTCTTGAGACATTCGGTTCTAGTACAGCAACTTGCGAATCAAAATTTTCGACATTGACTGCGATCAATAGGCCACAGCGCCTGTCAATGGCCCATGCTCTCATGGCTGATCTTGTGTACTTGGCTTTCGAAAGTCATCGCAAAAATGCATTGGATATAAACATGATTCTCAGAAAATTAATGATCGAAAAGATCGTAAACTGCCGTTGTACTAGATTTTGTCAAATATATTTTCTGTATATTTTTTTCAGAAATATAATTTTAAAAAATACATAGCATTAATGTTTTTTAGGTATCATTCTTTATATCATTTGTTGGCCTGACTACGGCCCTGTATGCTAACGACGATAACATCGAAAAAGTTAAGGAAATCGTGCTCGAAAATCGTCAATAGCATTAGGAAAAAAAGAGCGACTTATTTGCCATGATATAATAAAGTATCTGAGTCGTTATCTATCTCTTATTATTATGCAATTGTTAGCGACTTCTCTATTTACACTGTTCATACTTTATATTTTAGACCACCTCACCCACAAGCTGCACCAAAATTCCGATTTCGTTTCACTTACAAACAAACTGGAGCCACTAAATTTGGACAGTATATTCATGTGAGCCTAATGAACAAGGAAATGCCACCATTTTCAAAAAACATCACCGCTAACTCTTAAATTTAAGGCAAGCAATCCATTTTTTAAAAAATAAGTACATACAAAGTACCCGACCGTCGGGTTCCACCCAGACTGAAACACATTCCCACTAGTACTGGCTCAATATACGACAGGTAAAACCATGAAATCGTGCTCTATGTATAAAAATATTGGCATTTGACTTACTTCATGTGAATACATGTGTGGTTGATGGCAAGTATTTTAAAAATTGCAAACGAAGATACCAAATGATCTGGCCTAATGGACGGCTTGCTTCATTTCCTGTGATAATTCTGGAAGCCAAAAGGGCAACTGGCCTGTCGGCTGTGGCAAGCACGGCGGCGACTGATAGCTTGGGTCATTTGCTGATTTTACGACTGTTTCTATCTGAAAGATACAAGTTTATTTATGGCAGCACCCATTTCTGGCTGCGATGCATAAAATGCGGGGAATGACATTACAACACCCAGAGTTTGGTGCAAGTCAAGTTCTCAAAACTAAGGGCACTAAAACAGCACAGTTTATATGAACGTATGGATTTGAGTATACTCGTATTGTGTGAGAGAGTGTGTTGGTATTTTAAGTTTAATTTACTTAGGAGGAACGGCCACAGCAGCAGCCATGAATGCTAAAAGGGTTTTGCGTTGATGTACCTCATTAGGAGTGGTTTTGGCCTGGGTAACAACAAACCAGTTCTAGGTTAACGTTTGTGCCAGACAATTGACAATTTAAATGAATTTCTTTCAAAAAGCACTCTGAGATTGCAGCTTAGACTCGGGACACATACTATGTATGACGAATAGTAAGCGAATGGAAAGGACTAGGGGCGAAGTTTACGCATAAAAAATGCAGCCAAAGCCACAGCCAAAGCCAGAGGCAAAGCTTGGCGCAATGCCAGCAGATCGGCATAAGGCAGACTGGTAGACAGCCAGACATATGAAGTGTCATTCATCTGCCCATAAACGCATTATTCAATATACATACATAGAGATTCGAGGAGGACTGGGAGCTGCAACCAGACAAACGAGTGATCGGTATACAGACATAGACATCGACAACAACAACAATAACAACAAAGACAGAGACAGAGACAGGGACTACGGCTGAATAAATGCCCCATACTGTGCTGGGTTCGGTACTGCTGAGGTTCCAGCCGTTGGACAACTGTATGACGTGGACAGAGTACGTCTAGCCCGATTGGCTAGCTGTGCGGATGACAAGTTTCAATTCAAGGTTAACATGTTGCATTTACAATTTTGGCTAGAAGTTAGCTTGCTGCTCTTCTGAATAAACTAAATAACTAAACGATCGAACGAACAATCAATCCGACCGATCGACCACATGGGCTGATCGGCTGATCAACGATGAATATGTTAAGTTGATACTATCAATTACCGTCCTAACTTTAGCCCGCCAGTTTGGGAATTAAAAGTTTTTGCCAGATCGCAAGTGAGCACTTCAACATAAAAACCTAGAGCCTACTGACCGCCCTAGGTGCACGGAGACAAGCGTTGGTTAAAGCAACAAGCAGGCGCAATAATACGACGCTGATCTATTATTCGCTAGATTGTAAAAATGTAAAAATCACGCTTTCGTGTTGTATATAAATTGAATGCAATTTATAAATGTCCAGCATAGAATTAAATTCTAGACCTGCCTGGGTAAGTCGTGGTCATTCCCAACTTCGAAAATATACAGTGGGCGAACTGACGATCTAATGGGCTTCAATTGAAATTCTCACAAGATTTAGAAATTCTGCACCTTATTTATCACGATAAGTCACGCGTGAGTATTGTCAAGTTGCCATGTGTTTTTTATTCAGTTTTCATTGCCATTTCATCGTGGAAAGACTTACACCCGAACAACGTTTACAAATCGTACAATTATATTGCAAAAATTCGCGTTCTGTAAATAATTTTTTTGTCGCGCTTAGGCCATTTTATGGAACCAATTCGGTGAACAATTAATTTCACGCTCCGGAACGGTGAATTTGCCACCAAGATCATGTAATATTACACCGGCTAGACTTTTTCCTTTGGGGCTGCGTGAAGTCTAAAGTGTTTGTGGATAAGCCAGCTACGATTGAAGCATTAGTGGCCAATATTACCCGGGTTATTCGAACGCGTCATTGAAAATTGGGTTGGTAACGCGCAACACATGATTCTTCGGATTCACTTAGCCTCTTCCCCCAATACCTAGTGCCACCTTCCCGTGGTGAACCCTGATCACCTGAGCAACTCGAAGAAAGATTAGGTAAGCAACCTAATGGGACTTCGAGTCAGGTTAGCAAACGGCACAGGTAGACCAACGTGAGTAGTTTTGGATCACGTTGTAATATGGCGGTGGCGGAGGAGCTCACTCAGAGCCAACGGCGGCGCTAACAATCCTAGTTAGATGGATTACTTAATCTGCACTGCATCATGCTGGTAACATGGTCAGCTAAGACAAATATTTAAATATCTACATATTAAAATTTACCCAAGAAACAATAGTAAAATTTACTGCCCTATGTTCCGCCAGGAGCGACTTTTAAAATCATGTTATATAATAATATATACATAACTATGTGTATATTTCTGTGATATGAAAGATGAAGTTCAAGGAAATAAATAATAATAATTATAATATATTTTTAAAGTGAATGCCAAGAATAGTTCTTTCTCTTGATAATAAAGGTTTTCCGAATCATTTCTAATTTTTGTGTTTTATGGCATTAAAAAAAAAAACTCAAGATTGATGACCCTTTATACATAGACTGCCACAAAAAAAAAACTGCCCTAATTGCTAAATTTTTCGAAAAAACAAAACTCGAAAGATTCAGAAGCGAATATTTAAATACTAGCTACGTTTGCTTTGCGTGCATGTCTGGAATACAAAAATTCCATAAATAAAAAATAATGTGATGATAACCCTAAAATTTGTTGACAATCTCGCAAGTTCTGAAAAATAAATATGGTATATGCAACGAAAAAAACATATTATGAACACCTTTTGCCCAATTTTGACTGTTATCTACAGTTTGTTGGTTTTTGGGAAAGTTCGAGTTCAGCCACGTCACCCTGTGCAATGTGCGGGTTGATTAAAGACCTGCATATTTCAAATAGCAAATCTACAATTTTACTTGTTCGAGAATAATCTTACTCAACCACAAAGATCGTACTTTATAAACATATATTATCACGCTAACTGAGTACAATAGGAGAATGAAATATATGGACTACAAATGTAGCCGTGGTCCGGTATGAAAATCAAACGAAAACTTTTTTTTTATCAAATTTGATACAGTGCTAGAGAGCTCTTAAACATTTTCGAGCGTCAATAAAAGAATTTTGTACTTAAAACTTTAGAGCTTTTTTGTAAATGCTATGTAATACCCTTATGGGTACCCGATATTATAAGGGATCTAGCTCGAATATTGGATTAATCAGGCTGGCCATATATGTAAGTAGTCCTCAAGTCTCAAGTTTGGCTATCTTATCAATTTCTTCTATCCTTCTGACGATATTGGTGGTAACTTTGGGAGATCTCCAGCGTCTACTTCTCTATTTTACGCACATTTGCTTAAACTAAACATCAATTCAGTCAGTGGAGAATTTTCGAGATTTTCGTGTTTCCTTCAGAGGTGCTCATTTCCAAAGGGTCGGATTCGTTTCCTGTCTAAAAATCGTGTTTCGATTATTTCCTAACTAAAAAATTTGGATATCCTCAACATAGCACCGATATCGCCATTATGTATGATCCACCTATACTTTAGTAGCAGCAGATTATTGCGATTGGAGCTTCGGTATACGACAACTGCACGCATGAACTCCATCTAAAATCTTTCAATTCTAAATATTTCCTTTCATAGACACAAACACTAAATATAAAAACTGTTTTTATTTATTTTTTTATTATTTATATTTTCCAGTTTTATTCAATTTCGTCCACTGTACAACATCGTAGAGTGCCTAAGCAGCATGGTCATCGTCGATGGCGTCACTTGGACACAGATAACACTGGCAGAATCACAGCTCGGGTGATTTCTCAAAATAAACAACCTTGAGCAGAGAACAATTGCCAACAAAACTTTAACCGCAACGAGACCAACAATAGCAACATATTTTTTTAGTACAATAGTCAGCAGGGCCCTTAAAGGATGCCCAAGAGCGGACCAGCGCCAACCAAACAGCTATGAAAAATTGCGTCAATTGAATTTGGCGTTCTTTTTTATGGGGCGGCAGCGACAGGCAGTCAAATGGGCAGTACAGACTAGCCGATTCTACTGGGCGGTCACTTAGTTTTCAACACATTTATCAATTCTCAAAGTGCTCCGTGCTGAAGAGACATAAACAATTATTCGCGACCATGTTGCGAGTATTTTTGAGTAAACCAGCCCAAACAGCAAGCTTTTAAATTTATTGTACATATATATCCTACGCTGCAGGATAAATATATATATCAAAGTTATTTGTTTCTTCAAAAATTAGTAGAGAAATTGAAATTGGTGCTAAAATTAAATTTTACTTTAGAAGTCGATCGAGTACAATGTAATGAGCAAAAAAAAAAAAAAAATTAAAAAAATCCTAGTATGTAGTAACGTATTAAAATATCGATAGTTTAGTATTTGGTTACTAATAGTAGGATCACCTTCAACACAACCCTGCGCGGCGAAGTCAACGTTTTCCAGTTTAAAAATGTCGGTACACTAGATTTCCGGCGTTAATTTCTATAAAAGGCCAGCTTCGGCGTGTTAACTTTCTTTTCCATTTCCTATTCAAAACGAGAAAGTAAACTGCGTACGGGAGCTTAATGACGGCACAAGCTAAGCTCATAGGTAGGGTGGGTAAAGACACAGTACTGGAACGTCATCGAACAGTACTGCCTGGATTCATTGTAGTTGGGCAAGTTTTGAACAAAAAAATTTAAATGATATTGATTTTTTTTCCTTCAGTTTCTTTTTCTTTTCTATTGTGTTCTTTGGTAGGGGGACTATTCTTTGTTTATGTAATTGGTAGAGTAGGTACGAGAAGGATAGTGGTAGTTGCCCTGTCAAACCCACCCACAGGCTGTTTTGCTAGGCGTCTCTAGAGTCCCCAAACGAGGGTGTACTGCCACGGCGAAATTCTCTCGCACGATCCGTGCTGACCTCTAGATGTGTGGATCTTCGGTATATCGTAGGCTTACCCATTTGTAGGCTGACTTATTTTTCATGGTTTAAGTTAGTGAACCCGTATATTACAACAATCGTTACATTCCGACTACATAACGCCCTGTACTTTCCTTAACTTTCATAGTGTCGAGCCAGGAGTTTTGAAAAAGATTCGAAATTCTTCGGGAAAAAGCTTAGGCCCCGTACTTTCTCCAACGGCCTTGAAAATAAATTGATAATGATTAATCGACGAACTCTTCCTAAGGGACTCCTATGTGGACATTTTTAGGCGAATTTTACGCATCTCGTCAGTTTATTAATATTTGAAGTTGAAGATGGATGTCGGTCGATATAAAATAAATACTAAATTTTTTTATTTTTGAATTTTTATACACTGCATTAAAGGAACATAGGCATAATAAGTTCTTGGGAAGTATGTGTATATATTCTTGATTACCATGAACAGCGGAGTCAATATAGCCATGTCTGTCCATATGAACAAAAGGACTTCAGAAACTACAAGAGCTAGAGGGCTGAAAAAAAGCGAATTGATATTTCGCCTCTTCTTCTTATTTTGGTATCGATACGGTTACTAGAATACATTTCGCCCATCTCAATGTTAAGGTTAGGTATTTCCCTGCAGTGCGGTCGTTCACGCCTTCAGGCATGAAAAGGAAATCGATCGTTCATGGCTTTGTAAGAGAAACAAGAACACATACAAAAATGTATCTGTCTATCTCTTTCTTTTGACAGACAAGCAAGGCAAAAAAGAATAGGCAAAGAGAAATAATAATAAATAATAATAAAATCAAGAGAAATAAGAAAAGTCAATTGTATTTTTTTATTTGACTTTACATTAGTATTGGTGTTTACATTTGTGTGCGTAGCTACTTTTGACTTTGTCTCTTATTACACATAGAAAAAGGTTTTTGTGAGTGCAGGTACTGTGGAAATTTTAATTTCTAGGTAAGTATTTATTAAAGATTATTATTCAAAGCATTATTTTTTGTTAATAAAAAAATGTTTAAAGATATAAACAATGTAGAGCAAAGGACAACTGCGCGAATTGCGGCTAAAAAGACTGCCTCGAAAGAATTAAGCAATTTTATACCTCTTTACTTGGTATGTCAACAAATACGGATATTGTAATATTCAAAAAATGTTTTTTATTGATTTTAGAATCAAAACCAGTTACAGCGGACTCGGGCCCAGCACAATCCCAGCTCCGTAATGCAATGAAGTTGCAAAAAAACCACAATTTTAGATTTTAGATAATAAAATGTTGTAAAAAATGTATAAAGAATTGTGATTTCGGACCTGACTTTTCAAAATAAATCAGAACTGAATTCATGTCAGTTTTAGTTTAAAAATTCACCCCTGATTTTAGGCGTAACTTCTCAAAGTCAATCAGCAATGAATTCATAGCTGATTGTTTCGGCTAAGCTTCAGGCCTGAACGCCTAGGACATGCATGTGTTAAATTCAGTGACAAATGAATGCGTACATTCATGGCTGGTACTGAAAATTCAGGCATGATTTTATGACTAATTCAGGCCTAAGCCGAACTAAAAGGTTGGAATGCTTTTTTTTATTGTCTACTACAATTCTCAACTTGGTTAACCAAAAAAGTGGATATCTATATTGACTCGGCTATTAGTACTGATCAGAAAATTATGTGCCTAACGGGGTGTGTCACGCCTCCTTCCGATTGTTACATACATTTGTATGAAGTATAGGGTGTAATCGCCAATGTTTATACATAAATGTTAGGAAATAATTATTTATTTTTACACTGTATGCTTCAAGTAAAAAACTAAAGCTACAGTGAGGAGTACAGCCATGGCTTCTGAGGCCTTCGGCTGGGGAAATATATATGGTACTAGTTTCTACTAAATCAGTAGTGATAATTAAATTTAGCGTTCAAACTTAATTTAATTTCTCACTAGTAGAACGCTTTATAAACGTATATAAGGTTTGCAAAATATTTACTCCGCTCAATGATGAAGCTCGCATTGAAAATGAACAGTTTGTTAATAATATGATCCTACTAAACTTTTAATTATAATTGTATTTTATAAGATACAGTTTATGATATAATCACGATATTTATAGTATAGACTCCTTGTTGTGCTTCCCGGAGCAGCTTTTCTATGTTGGAATAAGGAGCATATGGGCTCCGTTTCAGTTTCTGGTTGTTTTATTTTTCCTAAAAGTATCACTCATTAAACGTTTATAGTGCATTAAAAAATTAAAATCAATTAATAAAAGTGGTCTTGGATTTGAGGGGCAGATAGCGATGTGTTTAGAACATTATTTCCCAAAAAAGCTTCCATAAGCTTTAACAAAAACGTACACTTATGCGATCGAAAGTGGGCTTCTTGTTATGGAGCTAGGCTCGGAGAATCCTACAATGCAAAAATAGTTCTTGAAATAATTGTTTGAAACTTATTTCTACTTTTTTTACTTCAAGAAAAGTGCCAGATGGTATTAAACTGTGCAGTAAGCCGGAACTAACTTTGTTACATCTAATGTGGCGTAGCTAACTTTTATTATACAATATATTTATATATTCTTATTGCTGTCCACACTTTTATTTCTGTATTAACTTAAAATAATTACGAATAAGTTAGAAAAATTTTCCCTGTACCTGTGTCAAGTACCAGTATCCGTCTATTGTTGCCAACAGTAGGTTTAAAAAGTCGTTGACATGAACTTCAACTTCGTCGTACTCGCCATTTTGATTGTTAACAATGTTTTGTCAAGCGCATTAAAGATTCCATCAAAGCATCCGCCCCTTTTCAAGATACCAAAGCTGCACAAATTTAGAAATGTAGTAATTACCAGCAACAGCGAATCAAACTTGAATATTTTTTAAAAAAATTAATGATATGGTCATAAATCGATCCAATGGTAAGTAGTTGACTATATCATCCAATAACGCGTAGTAAAACGAAATGCACTTTCAGCCATTTGGCGTTGTGACAAGATAAATTGTCCCATTAAAACAACCGAAACATGTAAAGCTTTGAAAGTCGGCATACCAAACTCAAATAAAATAGAACGGCGAAATTTTTGCTATGACATCAATGGTAAGGTTCTCCAGTCTGGTAAATGGATTGAGACCTTAAAGTCTAACTTACAGACACCAATAAATATGGTAATGAATCGCAATAATAATATTACAACAAATACCTAAAAGAAACCGTTTGGGTACAGAGCAGAAGCAAATTGCAAAGACCATCTCAAATGAAAAGTTCGAAAGCTGTTTAAAAAATCAATGATTACAAATAGAAAGTACTTGCCAGTGTTATTATTTATGACTATTTTATTTTGTAATAAATTAAATAAAATATAAAAATGAAATATATGAAACAAAACAAAAAATAACTTTTTTATAAGATAACAAAACATAAATAGTACAGTTTGACAGATACTCTATACTAGGTTTTCCAATATTTAAAATTAAGTATTTGCACTTACCCACCCTGTTTGGGTGAAATCCGATCTGATAATTGAGACAATAGGGATTCAACAAGCAATGACTAATTTTTAACTATCACGAGATTATTATACCCTGTACCAAAGATAAGAGCTATATTATTATTATTATAACCAGCTAGATTATAATTAAAACTAAAAATCTAACTTAAAATTCGTTATAGCAACTGACATCTAAGACCCTTGGCTATAAGAGCTATACTAAATTTTTGGAAATGAATGTAACATAGAGAAGGAGACATCATTCTTGATGTATCAAGTTTATTTATTTTTCTTCTTATGCTTTCTTGTACCCATAAAATATTTCAAAGCGCTATATATATATACTTTGCAGCTTGATTTCATTTGGGTAAAATGTTGGATATGATCATTAAAATCGTACCATTACATCCGGAGATAATCGCAAAAAGCAGAATATCTCCGGGGATTGGCATGCGATGCCCCTAGTTTTTATTTCTAGTGGTTAGTTACACATATTTCTATTATATGCATACATGTATATGTCCGAACATAAAGTTGCCTTATAATGTGATGATACAGGGTTTCTTAAAGTCGGCCGATTTTAACGCTCCCTATATATTTTTAAATATATTTCGGGAGGAACTTTATACTGTTTTGGGGCTTATGTTCGACAAACTTTTGCTGGCATTACAAAAAATACAGTGTTTTAGATTACTTGTTCTGCAACAGCGTTAAGCTCTTCCATTAATGATGGTGCCGCCGTGTGGCGATTCTGTGAGCTTCCTTTTATATTCGATAGGAGCTTGTTCAGTTGCACCACATCTGAACGGCAGGACGTGATACCAATTACTAATGGACTTAGGGTCGGTTTACTGCGTTGACTTCGATCTATAAGCTCCATAATATGGCTAGTACGTGGGCGTCCCGTCTCTTTAGCAGTTTGTTGTATGAGCTGGTAGTGCGAAATAGAGGGATCATGAATGGTATTATATAAATACGATTTTTGAACTTACATTCTTATAGTCATCTATCAAATTAGCCATTTCATGGGCTGGTTCAGCGTCTGAATATAAGGAATCATCTTGATCATGCGTAAGGGCCACTTTCTGTGATACAAATTAATTAGATATTAAACACTTTTCGTTTGAAATATTAATACAAAAAGTTCTTTTATCATTCAAGTACACTCACCTTAATATTATCCTGCGGCGTTTTTTGTTCGACAATTACTTGTAATTCTGGCAGCAGACTACGATAGATTAAGTTTTGTTGATTTTTTTGACTGTGGTACATTTTAGCCCTGCGAAGTTCCTTTCGCAATAAATTTGCAAGAAGCGGCCAACTTTGAACACATCGATATTTACGTCCTGTTTCATTTTCCACTAGCTGAAATAAAACTTGTAAGTACTGACTTGCTGTCTGTGATCGCCCATTTTTCCTATCTGGTGCAGCACGCTTAAGATCCTTCAATAAAATCTTTAGTTGATTTTGCAGCTGCCGTATTTCGTTAGCATCCATGGACCCTATTTTTAATTTATCATGAAACGATTGCTTTAACAATTTTAATTCCACATTTATGTCTTGATTGTGTAAATAACTAAGCTCTTGCAAGTGCAAAAGCTCTTTGTTCTGTTCAGCAAAGAGTTCGTTGAGCTCCTCCAGATCTTCCGTTTTAAGTTGCAGCTGACGTCGCATTTGCTCTTCTAATTGCTGTGTAGCTTGCAGCGCACTAAGCAGATGCCGCCAGTCCTCTTCCGTTTCATTGGTTTTCTTAATTTTTTCGTCCTGCTGGCTTAGTAGTCTTTGGAGTAGTAAAATAGTTTGATGCTTTTGATTCTTTACATCTTGCAACTGCTCTTCGAGTTGTTCAACGCGTTGTCTTAATATTGTAACATCGTCATCCACAAAGTCAACTTGTGTTTCTATACTGATCACGCTTTGGCACGTGCTGCTTTTCTCAATTTTGAGCTGGGATTGTTTCTGCTCCATATTTGCTAACTGCAGCGTCTTTTGTGCTAGTTGCCTTTGCCACTTATTGGTCTCCTCTGTCATGTTATCCAACTGAGACTCAAGAGGCATAATCGAATCGCTAAGAATAGCGCATTTATTTACATATTCTTCGAGATTTCTTTGCATCTGTGAATATTCTTCAGTATTTGCAACGTTTTGGCTCATTAACTTCTCATATTCTATGTGCTGAGATTCAAGTTGGAATTTTGTGCTCTCACAAATAGCACACATTTCTGCATATTGCTTATGTAATACAATAAGTTCTTGTTCAAGACGTTGAAGATTGGACTGTGCGTCTTGAAGTTTTTGGCACAACTCGAGTTTTTCTTCCTGCATTGCTGCTATTGACATAGTTAATTTTTCCAATTGGCAATCTTTAAAAGCATCACTTGCTTTAAGGTTTTCATGTTCTAGTTTCTGTGCTTCTAGAGCAAAAGTTAAGTGTTCCAAATTGTGTTGCTGCTCTTCATTTTGTGCTTCAAGTTGGGAAATGACTAAAAGCTCATTCTGGAGATCATGCAGCGATTTTTTGAGAGAAGCTATCTCGCTAGTCTTGGCGTTTATCTCCGCATGAAATGCTATGCTGTAAGAGTAAATTGCGTCCATATTAGATTCCTTGCTTAACTTATCGTTAAAATGCTGCCTTATGTCCAAAAATTCTTGTTCTTTTATCGCCAACAAATTCTCCTGAGTAATTAGCGTTTCATTTAATTCCCCTACAACCTGGCGGAGCTGTTCACGCTCCCGAATCACTTCAAGTAACGTAGCACTCTTGTTTTCCAAACTTTTCTCTAAAGCACTTTTTTCATCAAGCAATTTTTTGCACTTGTTAATTACATGCGTGTT
Organism: Chymomyza costata; assembly: GCA_018150985.1. Taxonomy (NCBI): domain Eukaryota; kingdom Metazoa; phylum Arthropoda; class Insecta; order Diptera; family Drosophilidae; genus Chymomyza; species Chymomyza costata. Next base: position 2,457,832 of record JAECWU010000128.1, on the reverse strand, counting down.
TTCCAGCTCCACGCCAGCCAAGTTGCGTTGTAACTGCAGGATCTTCGCATCATGCTCCAAACTCATACTTTGAATGTCTAAAAGCAAATGTTTTCGTTGCTTTCGAAGAACCTCTATTAGTTTACGCTGATCCATGATGTGTGTATGCTTTTTGTGTTCCTCAAGGACGCTCAGCTCAGTTGTATCATGCTTCTCACTTGTTACACTTGTTACACTTGTTGACGATGCACCGGTATGGCCTACTTGCACTTGGCGCTCAAGAGTTGTACACTTGGCATTCAGAAGAAGGCTTTCCTGTTGTAAACGCTGAATCTCTTGCATGTATTTGCGCTCTTGCGCATACAGTCGCTCTAAAGTTTCCAGTCGATTGTGTTTTTGCAGCTTGAGTTCCTGTTTATACCACTGCTCCGACTTGCTTAGTCGTTCCACTTCGCTATGCGATCTACGAAGCTGCTGCATTATTGACGGTAAAGATTGCTCATGCTCACTATACTGGCTGCTGGTAGCAGGCATTGCATCATAACTATCGCTGTAGTGTCCAGAGTCATCTGCCAGCACTTCAGAATCTTTTTTCAAGTCGTGCTCAGAGTCCATTGCTACCAGAACCACCACGGATTTTAAACTTAAATTGGTTTTTAGTTGCGTATACCAACCTTATTTATGCAAATGTTGCAATCTATTTCTTAATAATAAAACATTTAAACATCGTTTATATTTGCATAAAAACTCTATTCAGCATAAATAAAAACCAGCTGATTGCTAATAGCCAAGTGTGTACATTCAATTTGTATACACAAATATTGCGTGCAAATTTAAATCGACGATAGACGAACGATTTTATATTTTCGAGTGTTGGTAAAAAAGCCATAACTTGGGTAATTTAATGTAAAAGATTTAATCATGTTTGTTAATTTATTTGTACATTAATGTTTGAGCATAGTTTTTTTTTTTTAAAAGCTCAAACGATACGTGGGAGCATACTCGATTCACTGTTTGCTTATCGAAAAATCGTATATCGATTTAAACATATCGCAATTTTCAGTTAGTTTCGTAGTTCGGTATCCCTGGTATGAAAAAATCAACAATGAAAGCTGATTAAAAATTGTTAATCTTTTGTCGTCTGTAAATTATAAATTTGTAATTAACAACGCTAGAATGCGAGAAATTAGTGTGTTAATGTTTGTATAGCATAAACTCGAACCATTGCTCAATGCATTTGAAATGTTTAAATAGCTTTAATTAGTGCAATTGCGTGTTAGTTAAAACATCGTCCTTGGTCAATATGAGCAGCGAAGCCTTTGTTATTTATTATGGAGGCAACGCCTTGCAACTTCATTGGAATGGCATGCCACCCATAACTCGTATGCCTGCCGTACGGCTCTGTGCTATTAGACCAACTGACATGCCATCAGAGCCCACTTGGTTAGTTTTGCTCACAGCCGACAACTCATTGTACTCAGCGTGTTTGCTCCCCAATAATATGATACTTGAGCTACAATTGCTACGCATTGATGTCGTTGATGTGGACTTTTGTCGAAGTACGCAAGAACTATTTGTTGTGACAATCGATGGGGTCGTGCAGCGGCAACGTCTCATAGATACAAAGTTGCGTCAACAAGGTTGGCAAACACTTAGCTTCGATCCTTTGGAACTCTGTACAGAGGGCGTCTGTATTCGACGAGTGTGCTGCTCCACCAAAGCTGTTGTTTTCGTAAGTGCAAGTGGAGAAACCTACGTGTTGGGCAGTTGTGGGGAAGTGTTTAGTACTGAGTCAGAACCACGCCACATGCGCCTTTATGAAGAGGGCAGGGAATTGCTCGATATGGTTGCCGGTAATGAGCATTTTGTGATGCTGCTTGCGCCCTTAAGTTCAGCAGACAGTATCTTTAACTTGCAACCGACCAATGAAGATAAAAATCTTTTGAGTAACTTTTTAGATCCACTAAACGGGAGCCAAAAATATACACTTGATTACACGTCGGCTAAGTCGAGCAGTAGTACAACTGACAGCACACACACCGAAAGCAGCTTTGTCACCAACGCGCGTCACATACTGCAACAAGGCCATGCGTTGCTGCACACGGAGGTCTACACTTTCGGTGCCACAAACAATGGCTTGCTTGGCACAGGCGATCACATAAAGCGTGCTGGCGTTGTGCGGGTGCAAAAACTGGAGGGCATGGGCGTATGTAGCATAGCTGCGGGACGAGAGCATACCGTGGCACGCACATTAGACGGACGGCTTTATCTCTGGGGCATTAATAGCCAGTCACAGTTAAACAGCAATGCCGATGATCTAAGCGCGCCTACAGAAATAACACTAGGAGAACAGGTACCACTGCCCAAGGAGGAACACATTGCCTTGGAAGCTTGCTGTGGGGACTATAGAACACTGCTGTTAAACGCCGCGGGCCAGATACACACGCTACCGTTAAAGCAGCAGTCCACTTACTCTCAGACCTTATTGCACCTCCAGTTGGGTGCAGCCTGGCCCAAACAGCTGAAACTGTTACACAGTGTGGGTGGCTATACATTGCAAAATTGTCGTCACTTCCAAACGCAATACCATTATTATCTAAGTCACTTGCAATCGCAATTGCAGCTTCTTCTCAAGCACCGCGTGGTCGTTAACACTCTCCAGATCAGGCTGCGTCAGTCAGCGGTTATGGCTCTAAAGATTCTCGAACCATTACTATTAAATTGGGAGCGAATGATATGCCTGCTGGGAGCAACGCTGCATTCTCTGGAAGGTTACTATCGTGGCGACTATGAACAGCCAGCGGACTTACTCTTCGTGTGCTATTACCGTGAATATATAGAGCTCTTTGATGGTTACACAAAGAGCTACTGTGACATTTTTTCCATAAACGGATTTGGAGAAGCAATCAAAGCTATGGCGGCGTTGGCCAACCCGTTAGCAGAACTAAACGAAGAGAGCTATGTAGCTCGATTATTTCAACAGCCATTTCAAATATTTCCCGTATTTATTCAGTTTATTGAGTTGCTGATCAAAACGCAACCAGAGTATAACGAACATCGCGTAGCTTGGACCGAGTTTGCTCGCAACAACTGCATAAGCCAAGAACTAGCCGTCAATACCAAAGAGTTCTGGATCAACAATGAGCGTGACTTACGGATACGAAAATTTCGACGTAGGCATCGGCGAGTCATACTAACATCATCAATGGTACCGCTTAAACTGGATAATCTTAGCATCATGACAAGCACCAGCTTTATACTTTTCTCGGATTGTTTGTGCCAGGTGGGCGGAAAAACTGTGTATACATATCCCCTGACTACCGTTTGGGTCCTTGCCGAGGGTGAAATGGGGCTACGTATTACAACGCCAGAAAAAAACTTTACGCTGATGACACGATCTCATGAAAATCGGAAAGTTTGGCTGGATCAATTGCAGACGAGCATAGTAGCAGCGTTGGGTCGACCACTCGGCAGTTTAGTTCCAAATATACGCTCTGCAACCTATACGTATAGTCGTGATCATGCGAGGTATGCTAATGTAAAGGCTTGGGGCATGTGGCGTAAGGGTGTATTACATGGAAATTGTTGCCTTAAATATCCGGATGGCAGCATCTATTGCGGAGAAGTGCAAAACGGAGTGGTCGAGGGTAAGTGGCATCGCCAAATAACCAATCACTTCTTTCACCCTTATTTAAACTCTAATGGTAGAAGAACTAAAAACTTTAAGCATTTTGATAACATTTGATTTAAAAAAATAATAAGAATGTGTACACGTGCAATTATTTAATTTCAAAAAGCATTTAAAGGAGCTTTAAAATCTATAATCTACAGTCGACTAGGCCTTATGGAATAGGTTTTAGTATGCATGCAATAACAGAAATCTTATAAAATATATAGGTATATAATTTACATTTTTTATTAACAAAGAATATATTGGTAGGTTGGAGTTGCATTGGTTGGATAGGAATTTGTCGAAGAGATGCTTATGCGTTAGAGCACAAGTCTGAAGAATTTTAAGAAGTGTATCCTTGGGAGGGAAGAGTGATCATAGAAGTATAAATTGTTTTTATGTGTTTTCAGATAAGATGCCTTATTTTGTCAGGGTAGACAAGTTTATTTGATTTTTGTGATGTGTAAGGGTGTATCAGAGGACCACGAAAAATCCCAAAAGTTTTAGATAAATAGTTCGTTTTGTTAATGAAGATATCGTAATCAAAATTGGCAGTCTTTTCTGAGAAGTCTCAAAGTGCACTGTCACTGCACTTCTTTTTTTTGGTGATTTGCCACGAACGTGCACTTGGCCATAGATTTAATTAATGTTATTAAAACTGTTTTCTTTTTGCCAACTTTGAGTCCTGCCCACTTTTTATACCCTGTACCATATGGTACAAAGGGTATATTGTGTTTGTGCAAGCCGAAAATGTATGTAACGTACAGAAGGAGACGGCGGAGACCCCCCAAAGTTACCTAAAGTATGATCAGAGTGACTAGAAAAGTCGATATACCCATGTCCGTCTGTCCGTCTGACCGTCTGTCCGTATGAACGCCTAGATCTCAGAGATGGTAAGAGCTAGAGCAACCAAACTTTCAGAGTAGATCCCTTATTAATCCATAGGAGACAAGTTTATTTTATTTTTTTGATATCGGGATTACATTATATAGCTCCCATAGGGGTGTTTCAGAGGACCTCGAAAAAAAAGCAAAAGTTTTAGATGGATAATTCGTTTGTTTATGAAGATATCATAACCAAATTTGGCAATCGGAAGTTATTTAGAAACCCCTAGTACTGCACCAAATTTTATCAAAATCGGTTGACTATATCATATAGCTCCCATAGGATCGATCGGTCGAAAAAATGTTTTTTGTACAAAATTCGTTGTGTTTCGTTTGTTTGTGATGATATTGTAACCAAATTTGGCATTAAGAAGGTTTTTAGAGTTCCCAATCAGTGTACCAAATTTGATCAAAATCGGTTGACTATATCATATAGCTCCCATGGGCCCAATCGGTCAAAAAAACATTTTTTGTACAAATTTCGTTGTGATTCGTTTGTTTGTGAAGATACCGTAACCAAATTTGGCAAGGAAGTTTTTAGAGTTCGAAGCACTGTAGCAAATTTGATCAATATCGGTTGACTATATCATATAGCTCCCATGGGCCCAATCGGTCAAAAAAACATTTTTTGTACAAATTTCGTTGTGATTCGTTTGTTTGTGAAGATACCGTAACCAAATTTGGCATTAAGAAGGTTTTTAGAGTTCCCAATCAGTGTACCAAATTTGATCAAAATCGGTTGACTATATCATATAGCTCCCATGGGCCCAATCGGTCAAAAAAACATTTTTTGTACAAATTTCGTTGTGATTCGTTTGTTTATGAAGTTATCGTTACCAAATTTAGCACACGGAAGTTTTTTAGAGTTCCGAAGCACTGTACCAAATGTGATCAAAATCGGTTGACTATATCATATAGTCCCCATAGGACCGATCGGTCAAAAAAATTGTTTCGACTGATTTCTGTTTGCTTATGAAAATATCGTAGCCAAATTGGCCGAATAAAATATCTCTTGGAGGTCTTAGCAATATGTCGGACTTAATTGCAATGTGGTGGTACAGGGTATCCCAAAGTCGTCTGCGCCCGACTTTAACGTACGCCATCTTTTAAAAATGTATTTATTTTATAAAGCTTAAATTATTTATTTTCTTTAAACAGGTTATGGTAAAATGGAAATGCCATCAACATGGCTGTATATTGGAAATTTCAAGGGTGATCGCTTTCACGGCCACGGTGTTTACGAAGAACGCGGTATTGAGGTATATGAAGGACATTTTTGCAAAGGGCTCTTTCATGGACACGGAATGATGCGGAATAATCGTTACATATACGTTGGAGAGTATCAGGCAAACACCCGTAGTGGTTACGGCGTACTAGAAGATCTAGTTAGTGGTGACAAATACATGGGTATGTTTGCCGACAACAAGCGCACGGGAGCAGGACTTTGTATTACGAGTCGAGGTGATTACTTCGAAGGTATTTTCACTGGCGATGAACTAGTGGGATCAGGATTAGCGATACTGGAAAACGACTACTACTACGAAGGAGAGCTCAATTTAAACGGACCCAATGGCAAGGGAGTTTACTATATGCCAGGTGAAAGCATTGTAAAAACAGATGATCTTGTGCCTTCAAATGAAAGCGATGATGATGATTGCAATAACTTCGAACTTATAGGAAACAAAATTAGCGGCCAACTTGGTGGAAGCTGGCAGAATGTTCGCATTCAAGTAGGCGAGTTGACTATGAATCGTCGCTTTCCAAAATTCCCAAAGTGAGTCGAGTATAGTTAGCTCTCTATTCCAAAACTTATTGTATTTTGCTCAAAAAAATTTCAGATCGATTGGTCAGTTTGCTGTAGACAACAATCGCAAGTGGCGCACGCTTTTTCAAAATTTTGAATCTGAGATTTGGGATTGCAGCGCTGCTAATATTTCCAAAGGTAGTTCACCAGGTTCCATTAAGAAACGAGCTGAAGCTACGCAAACAACTGAGCAACTCTGGAGCTGCTTGTCGGTTTATATTAACAGAAAACGCGCAATTGATTTATCAAGCACACAAACCTGCAAATATTTTAACCATAACATTCTTTTGGACTTTGGCAGCGGAAGTTTTGAATTGCTATCGCAAAAGCCAATTCAACCTAAGCATGCTCATACTTTGGACTTACTTAACATACCTTTACGACGCATACACTCCCAAGAAGCGCTTTGCAGTAAGGAGAGCTTGCAGCGTGCGGATAGCTTAATTTCTGTTGGTCAAAGCACGACTCACAGCGGTTGCGATCTGGATGCGTCGAGCTTTGCTAGCTTTCAAGATTTAAGTCTGCATGATAGTTTTGGTGTCGATCCGGATGTGTCGTCTCAGTGTACGCTTAACGGCAGCGGCATTAATATACCCAACAATAATAACACCTCACAACACAACAATAACAGCAACATTAGTTGTTCTAGCACCACAATTGCCTCGACATCAAGAACACATGAGTTGGTGCCAAGTTTTGGCATGGGAGCCTTACTTACTGAGCAGGATGTAACCGCGATTCGTGTTTACCTGGAGCAGGCTTTTAAGGATCGGTATCATCCACTTTATATACTGAATGAGCGAATTGCCCAATGCTTTCACTACTCATATGGTTATTGGAAAGTTAAGCCCACGCCCATACTAGCAAAGCAGGCAATGCGTGAATGGGAGTCTATATCAAGGCGCATGTATACATTTGTCCGCAAAATGTTTCCGGCTTTGCCAGAGGATTATTGCCAAATCGAGGGAACACGGGAGGTTATCTCGCATATTACGATACTATATCCTATAATGCTTTCCGAGGGTATTTACTCAACACTATTTGTGCTGTACGCCAATAAATACAGCCACAAGGATGAAATGTATAGACAAAATGTTAATTTCGCCGAAAAATTTACAAACGACGATTTGGTGGAACTAATCCGCGTTGAACAGTAAGTTGCGCCTGATTTTAAGGCAGTGTGCTAACATCAATTTTATCCCGTCGCAGAACTCTTAGTGCTGTAATGCTAGATGGACACTTTGATGAAGCCGTTCAAACCCTAAAACAGCTGCAGGAAAAATTTAGCCCAAAAGACATGTTGATGGTGATTCAGAATTGCATGGAACTGCTAACAGAAGCTTATAAGCGATCAACAGGTAATTCAATTTGCAACAATTTTTTTTTTCCTTCATTGCACTAATCTTGGCGCTTTGTCCTTTTTAGCCAATGCTGAAAAAACGCAGCTCAACGCAGACAGCATGATGCCACTGACTTTATTGGCAGTGCTGCGAGCAGCTGTTCCACACCTAGGCGCAGAGCTAGCGCTGCTCGAAGACTTAACTGGCGGTGCTAATTTCCAAGCCGAGATGAATGGTTTAGCTGGCTATTGCTACACAACGCTCAAAGCAGCATATGAGCATGTTATATCGAAGGCGTTACAACAAACTACTTAACATCGCTCGAGGCGAAACAGAACGATTTGTTGCTTGCTATTGTTAAATACTATTGTTTTATGCAACGATCAACTTATTTTATAAGTATAGTTTATAATAACTATATTTACATGAACTATATGTATGTATATATTGTATATTGAAGGACCTTTATGTAAATAATGTCTTGTGCTTTTTGCTGGCTACTGTATATGTGAAAAGAATCCAGGTTGGAGCTGTGTATATCAATATTTCTTGTATTATATAGGATAAGACAATTAGCACATTCCTATTATTAAAACGAAATCACAAATAACAAATGTTTGTAACTCAGATAGTAAGATTATACAGAAAATTTAGTTGATCTTAATCAATTGTGAGAGTCTGTTGACCAGACGCATCATTCTCCTTTGGAAACAACGTCAAAGCCAGGTGGTTTGGAAAGTGTTTCTTATCAAACTTGTAAATAAGATAATTTTCCGGGAAAGTTGTTCCTGCTGAATAGTTGTACACCAGTATTATGTTGTCTCCCTGCTTAGCTATCTTTCGTGAAGATAGATAAGCCACACCGTAGATGATCTTTCTATACGTATTACGCTGGTGTGACGCTATGTGAACCGTGCGGAAAGACAGCATTGTAACGTTATAGTACAATGAAACATAGTCCTCGGCGGACCTCATGTGGCTGACAAAGAGTATAGGGGCGTGCGGACGAAAATGTGAAATCTTTTGTACCATGCGTGTTGTAACTCCGGAGACAATAATCGCCGCAGCGTTTACCTCAAGCGCAGCAGTTACCACGGCACGCGCCATACTATCGGCACCTGTGTGTGAATTGTCACAGTAGGGCATCTTGGACAATGCCAGCGTAGGTATCTGATCGAAGATTGCATTCTGGAGAAAGCTGAAATAGAATGATTGATGCGACTGTTCGCAATTGATCACGAATTTGTCTGGAAAGTAGAATATATAGTAGTAATGACCTGGGTCAATGAGCAACTCATGTGCACTGATTGGCCAAGGATCTAGCAAAATAGGCTTCTTCGAAGCGTAGGCCAGTTGCATAAAGCATTCTGCATCTGGACATAAATTCATAATATCCGGTGTTTTCTCAGGTATCGTCGGTGACGCCAACTCGACCAGGAAACCATCGTATCTCTGCACCACCCAGTTCATGTGTTTATCGCATCCTTGAATTTTATTAAGAACAACGCGTGCATATATACGTAGGTGCTCGCATGCCAGGATTGCCATGCAACTTTCAAGATCGTCCAAGTACTTAACAGAACCCGCAATATTAGATACGACAACTTGGATACCCACTTCGCGGACAAAGGTGAGGTCTTCAAGTTCCTCGTAAGACATCCGAAACTTTCTACAACGTCCTGGAAAAAGCACTGGCATGTAAGAGGTGAGAGTTCCCTCATGCGCCACACAACATATCAGATGATCTGGGTGCACACTACGAACCACCAGCTGAATTTCTTCGCCTATTAGTATGAAATCAAACTCCTTGACATCGGCAAGAAGAAATCGTGCGTTCACATAAATAATGTTGGCAGTGCAGTGATGTGAAAGCGCTCGGTCGACAGACAACAGCAGTTTGTCGCCTCTATTAAGTATGGCACTGCGACCATCTGTAAGCAACGCGTCCAAATAACCCGTGTATTGGTATCGCGGTGACAGTTTGGCAAATATGGTAGATATTACTGGAAAACCAAACTCCTTACTCACGTTCAGCTCCGCCTTGCGCAATTCTACAAGTATTGTCTGATTTTCCCGAAGGGAACACGAAAAGAGGTCAAGCATAAAGCAGCGCACGCCAGACCCTAAAAAAGGTATAGAAATATGTATGTACCCGTAATGTTCATAGTTGAAAGTTCACTTACGTAAATAGTCCTTCAACTCCCTCAACTCACACTGGCTGTTGCTTAGGTTAATGCATTTTCGATTCTCTATAGACTGAGACTCTGTACCTTTAGGTGCAGAAAGAATTTCATAACCTGCAAAGTAATTGCGCCAGTGATCGTCCTCAAAAGGGGCCTGGCAAGGATCCTCACTAAGTTCCTCTTCTCCATACTCACTCTCGATGCTATTAATACTACTACTACCTTCCTTTCCAATATATTTACAATAGCTAAATGATTGATTTATCCGATAATTAAGAGCAGCACCCAAAGTGTCGTCATCAAAGCCAATGAGATTGACGAACGTGCTCTGGCGCTGCAAGTTTAAAAGCTGCTCTTTTGCTTGCTGGAGCTTGCTAACATCGGAAGCGGTAATCTTCAGACGTTTACAAAGATCTTTAATTGTATCATCCAGCTGCTCGCCTACATTTTCTTCAATTTCTTCCATAACCGCCGATAGTACTATATATAAAATTTGTAATATTTCTTATATTGAATTATTTTGATAAATAACTAGCAAAACTTGACAATTTTTTCAAAACTCCTGAATTTTATAATATGTCGTAATTGTTATGAGATATTTGTCCATCAATTGAACTTTTAGTTTGCCCCAAACCTTTGTTCTTTTGGGATTACCTTTTAGCCCTTTTTGCATAATTGTTACATTTCAATAATAATGGGGGGGGGGTTCCCCCTGGGTCCGGAGTTTTCTTCTTCTTTTATTAGCTGCAAATACTTTTTATTGTTTTTAGAATAAAATATACGAAGTTAGTTTACAATTAAACCCCCTCTCATCCCCCAACAACAATTCATCGCCCGCAGCTATGTTTCGAAAGCAATAAAAGTAAAGCTTGCCGTACAGTTTAATTATATTTTACTTTAATTCTGAATTAAATTTTCTAAAAATCAAGTTTTAATATTTTTTAAAAAATAGTTGTTAAAGAAAAACTGTGAAAATAAAGATAAATCAAACTTATACCCACAAATTTTAATAATAACATATACATATCCTTCTGTTCGTCCGCATGAACATCTAGTTTTTAGAGATGCTAAGTGCTTGAACCATCAAAATTTTGGATTAGATCCCTTATTTCGTCCCGGAAACAAGTTAATTTAATTTTGCCTTATCTAGGTATTATTATAGTTGCCGCAGCCAGAGGGATGTTTAAGAGCAACTCGAAAAACAGCAAAAGTTTTAGATCCATAATAAAAGCCCTATGCTCCACTAACCCTATGCTTCACTGGGAGTCAAGGATAGCAGAAAAAGAATAAAGATATCGTAGCCAATTTCGACATTTGCAACTTAATTACATTTCCGAAGAATCAAAAACGTTTCTAATATTACCTTTTTATAGCTTTTGAATTATTGATTTTATTGCAGCTTTGAAATTTTGGCATCCTTTCAAAATTACATGTTCGATCAGCTGCGAGTGCAACAAATACGACGCGCATTGACGGGCGGCTGCTTCATCCGAAGTCTTCCTTGTTAATTCATTATTCAAAGCACCTGTGTAATCGCATAATTCTCCGAAACCTTGACCTCACACATACGGGTGACATACATAATAATCATAACCATAACCATAACAGCACTATAAACAAAAAGTTCCAACTAAGCTATTCACGTTTTTACCGAACATCCGCACCATGGTGCAAGCGAAGTTTCTAGCGCCCCTACATTAGTTAGGCGTGTTCTAGATTTCGATTCCGACAAAAGTGGAATCATTTTGAAAAGTTTGGCTCGCGGCTCCCGGAATAAAAAGTAATTGGCTTTATTTAATTAAATAAATGCATTTAATGTCACTAAAATTAATTTTGTATTATTATACCCTGTACTTAAAAGTACAAAGGCTATAATGAGTAAATGCAAATGTATGTTACGAGGTAGACCACATAAAGAATATATGTATGTATTTATTTTCTTGATCAGTGTCAAGTCTGCCAGTCAGTCTGTCTGTCTGTCCGTAAGACAGAAAGGATCTCAGAGACTATAAGATCTACTAGTGAACCCGGCGGCGAAAATCGCCAGATATGCATTGCATAATATACAAATAGCTATGCAGAAAATAATACATTGTCTTTATTCAAAAAAGCCAATATAATGAAAAGTGTAAAAATTATAAATTTCGTTATAAACAATATTTGAAGTTGTGAAACGTTCATTCTGTGGAAGGACTCTTTGGTTTGGTGATTTTTCTATAAATACTCTTACTCCAGCAAAGGAGCGGGCTCGGCTCAATGCCACATAGAGCGGACCATGAGCAAATACCGGATTCTCCAAATGAATTGCTGCTTTGCTCAATGATTGCCGCGGAATTAAAGCAACGTATATTTTGTTTATAATTTTTAGATCGCTCATCATTTCCTGTTAAAAGGCTTTGGATCAATGTGCATGGCTTATATGGCTTAAGTGTAACTTTTCCATTGTGGCAGAAAATGCTTAGCTCATGTTTTACTTTTTCTGAATCGAAATGAAGTGCACCACAGTGCTGGCATGTTTTGCTCAAACATTCAAGTCGCTGCATCTCTGGTTTGTGATTACTCATTGCAATTGTATATAGTAAAAACCGTGAAATCCGGCGAGTTCGCATATAATTTCTCCGATTTTCGCGAGTTAACCTGTTAGAAATGTTTGTTCGGGTTCTTCTAGGCATAGTTACAAATTATTTTTACACCACTAATTATTATGCAGTTGACAGTTGACTGATAGTGAAAACTTAATAATAGAGAGGAGCGATATCAAGATTGTAGATAAAGCAAGAACGATTTTTAATCGAATATCATATAGAGCACATAGAGGTTCTCACACAACGGTCAGCATGCAGCTGCTAGCAAAATGTGTATTATAATGTGTTTAATAAATGAATAGCTTTCGATTGATACCTCATCTTTGATTGAAATTTTATTTTAGCTATATCCACCAAAATATAGATTTAATCGAAAAACACCTTATTGCACATCTAGGTGTAAATAGCTTTCGATTGATACCTCATTTGTTGAAATCGCGCGATCCGTCTAGGAGCCTTTGATGTCACAAAAAACGGCCTTGTGTAATATATATATAAATGGAGCTGAAATTTAACCAAAAGATGCGCATAATAGTCTGGTAGATCATGTTTCCGATTTATTTCGATATCTTTTCGTGTTTCCTCGTAGGAGAATTTCGCAGTTATACCCACACTATAAAAGATATCGGATTCACTTTTCGTACGCTTATACGCCATGATTCTTAGAATAGTCTGCGGTAGAAATTTTAAAAATCGAGTCAAAACTTTGGAAGATATAAGTAAAACAAGGTATATTGAATTATTTACCTAATGTGACATTAAATTGCAAACCTTATTAATAAAAACTATGTATGTACTAATGCCTTGAAGTTTAAAGAGTAAATAATAATAAATCATTCGCACAGTTCCTAAGTGTTCGACGTGTGTTTAAGTTTCGGGATTTGCGCCAATTGGCTTCAGCGCCTAAATGTAGAAGTCAGGCAACAAGAGCAAGTGGTTAATACTATGGCAAATATCGCATCTGAAAGGAGACTTAGAGATAGTAAATGCAGAGCAGGAGAGGGCAGAGCTGCCGACGCATAGAAGTTCGGCGACAAGAGCAAGCTATGAACGCAGCAGAGCGAAGACATAGAGTTTAGGATTGCAGAGCAGGAGAGTAATGCATTGCGTAGATCGCAGAGCATACAGGATGAAGATATTAGTCGAGAAGAGTAAGTAAGGAACACTTTGCATAAAACACAGAAAATTTAGACTTGAGCACTGCAAAACAGGTTAGGCGAGAAGAGCAAGTAAGGAATACAGGCTAGGGGCTGAACCAACATTTAATTTAGTTTAATAGGCAAAAGATACAATTATTAAGGGAAGTGTAAGAAGCGACGTTAATGAGGAATGGACATCTTATTGCAGCAGCAGAAGACACATAGTTAATTAAAAAACTAAACGATACTATGTATGCAGCTTCTGGGTTAGTAAGGGACATCTTTTGCTTCATGTGAGGGGCATTGACCTCCGGCTACGATCTTAGATTGTGATTCAGAGAAATTGTCTTTTTCCACCATATATGTCGGGATTAAGAGATAGTGTACGGGGAGCTACACAAAAACAGTAAGGTTCGTGTTTAGAAACTTTAGTAGAAGTCTGTAGAATAGATAATTATATAGATTAATTATAGGGAATTGGAATTGATCGATATAAGAGACAATACATATGCTCTTTTCCTGCACATTGGGAATCAGAGAAGAAGAATGTTCTGGCTATGATAAGACATAAATGTGTTAGTACAGGGTATTTTAAAGTCGTTCAGGACCGACTATAGCATTCATGCATGCAACGGAATGAACATTATGGAAATAAAGAAAATTGCAGTTGATATTAGGGTCTGGATGATCTAAATTGAATAAAGAAGACCGTACGGGGGTTGGCGTGCAAAGCACGCAGGGGCGGAGCCACCTATTTTTCATTAAAAAAATATTGTTAAAAAATAAGTACTAACTATTAAACAGTCGTAACGCGTTAGGTTTAAAAAATGGATTTTCAATAATTTTTTTATTGACCAAGTCATCCATCTGTATCATAAGTCTTTTAACATATGTGTGGGCAGTTTTTAGTTTCATATCCAGCTAAGCCCTTTAGTTTAAAATTTCGTATTAAACTTAAAAAAAAATACCATGTTGGTTTGCTGCCAACAATACGTCTATAATTGCTTCTTATTTATTCTTATTTTGTTTAATGACTTGTTACTGCTTAAAATGTAGATAAAATCCATGGACTTTATATAACTTTTAGTTGGCCTACAATTAATAAGTTTGGAAATTTTCAAAATTTTAAACTCTGTAAAATAAATACTAACTCAAATCACCTACTATTTAAAAATTCAATATTTATAAACTTAGTCAATAAATAGTAGCGGCATTTAAATAACGCATTTCCAGTATTTATTTTTAGTATTTTAAACCAAAAAATTATTTAAAACAAAAGTTAGAGTTGGAATATTTTGACTGCGGATTGCAAAAATTCTCTGTCGAGGTTGAATACTAAAACTCTATTTTTGAAGTCAGTTTTCAACTTATTTTATTAAAATTTGGGGCAAACTTTGAAAATCTTTTTTCTGATACTCAGAATTCATAAAAAATATACATATATACAACATTTTTTAATAACCGTAGCCTTTTCATAAACAGCTGATTTATATGGGAAGTTCTAGGCGGAAAGGCTGAATGTAATTGATGCCAACTATTAGGTAACAAGTAGGGGAAGATGTATCATTCATGTAGAATGTGTGAGTAACCCGCAAAACATTATTTATGGAAACGGAGCTTACTTCAAAAAATGCAAACTTACTGATTTCTTCTGGGTGCAGTAACGGGTCCAAGCGTGGGTTTTCGGGTTCGGACTCGTCCCCCAAAGTTAGGAAAATAGTTTGAAAGTCTTTTGCTAGCACTGATATATATACACTTTGAAATGAAGATTACCCCAAGACCAAATCCTAGATCCGCAGCTGTCTGGGTGTTACACAAGCAATTTTTTGTACTATTCTAGTACTACGTTCAAAATGTTTAGTTGGAACTAGAAAGATTTTTGAGCGTCGGACAGGGGTAGGACGTTTCCTTTTAAGTTAATTTCTTATAAATAACACTAGTTTCTTTTGTATTAAGGATAAAGGCCCATACGCAGTTCGAAAATTTTCGCATGGTATGACAAAACTTCATATAAAAAAAAAATCACATTTCCGTTATGTCATTCCGCGCAAAAAAAAAATCACATTTCCGTTATGTCATTCCGCGCAAAGTTTTTCATACTGCGTATAGGCCTCAACTAGTAAAGTAATTCTGTAAATAGAATTTTTACGAGCAAAGAGAAAAAATTAAAGTTAGAAGGGTTTTCAAATAATACCGACGCCATTTGAGTTAGGCGCATAAAAGAGCCGCAACTCAAGCGCAGGTAACTTGGTTTGTTTATTTCCGTAATTTATAGTATTTCCCTGACTCCTTGAACCAAAATGTTAAATTTAGGAACGCGCCAAGTGAAATGTTTACAATGTGAGAATGTTAAAAGAAACTAACTAAGCGTTTTAAAATTTCCAAACACCAGCAACGGCAACGGGTGATTTTTCTCCACGGAATTGCTCAAGTGGCACCAATACAACGCACTCGTCTAAGTAATTCCTGGGCCCGTGCGTCTGCCTTTCCGCCGAATGCAACACACCAAGGCAACAAACACACACTCGCACTGCTCTGAACATAAACAGCAGAATGTTTAAAAATTCAAAAATCATATTCGAAAAAAACACGAGAATTTTTGTTGTTGTTTATTCTTGCTCATGTACGCTGCCTGACTAACTGACTGACGGACTGACGGACAGTTGGACTGTTGGATCCACTGGGTGTGGCTCATTGTGTTTGGTCTAAATATTCCAGCACATTTTCGTCTAATTAGTACATCGATGGAACTGGCATTAGCTCTCTGACCGATCGATTTGACGCTCAACTGCATTTTAGATAGAAACTTTTAATATCCAGATACATCCATATACATACATGTATATATCCGTACTGTACTATAATGCTCTTCATACCTCTTTAAGCAACAAATTTTGTCCGTTTTTAGAAATAGTTTTTTTTAATTTTATGTTTTGTTATTTGATTTTTGAACCCGGGGGCGGCAGGCAAACGGAAGTGTGTGCGTATGTGCATGTGTGTGTGTTTGTGTGTGTGGGAGTTTCTGAGGATGGGGCACACGCTCACGATAGCCGCTGGTTGCTGGCTGCTGAGTAACATAAATTTCCATGCTCCGCCGTGCACTTGAGTTGGCGTACAGCGCTCATTTGTTCCGTCCTGCTCGGATCGCAACGACGTGTGTTTGTCCCACTTGCGCAGCCAGCGTATTGGATTTTGAAAATTTCTTTGACGTTTTTCTACAAATATTCTACGATTGCGTTCTTGTCTTTGTGTTTTGAAATTTTTAGAGCGTAGGTGCAGTTCTTTGCGGCGCGTCAACGTGTACGGATCAGTTCGCTTAGGATAGTTTGCAGTTTAATTAGTTGCCCCATGAACTTACTTTGTGGCTTGTGTTGCTACTTTTTTTTTTTGCTAACCGATTTTGGTCAAAGGTAAAAATTTATATCAAGGAAATTCCTTTTAGAACTGATTTCAAATAATCAGTTAGTTTTAGTTGATATTTATTTCGTATAAAACACTTAGTTTACGGCAGTTGAGTACTTTTATACATTCGTATAACATTCTCTGTGGCATTATGTTGGACCTTTGCTGGTCGCTGAATGTACAAAATCTCTTACAAATAAACCAAAAAAAAAAAAAAAAACATTAAAAAAAAAAAAAATAAATTTCTGCTTGTCTCGCGAAATATTGCTAAAAATATGTTCCGTTAAAATCGTAGAAAAATCCAAAAACTTGAGTGTGTGTGAGTGTGCGTCGCCTGCTCATTTTTGCCTTCTTTTCATAATTTCATTTCATTTATTTATCGCTTATTTTTCGTCGAAATTTTGTTGCCTTCGCTTTGTGTCACAAAGATTTCACATGTCGTCATTTTTGTTTACCGGACGTTTTGCTCTTTGCCGCCCCCGCAGCTTTTCACTCTCTCTCTACAGCTCTCTCTCTCTTAATCGTAGCGAGCTATGTTCAATTTTTTTTCGCCTTGTCAGCGGAATGACACTTCCCTGAACTTTATCGAGAAAGTTAATAACTTCCGTAGCTAACCCATGAATAGATTTTCGGAGTGCATCCGATAGTGAATTAGTGCGTAGTGTGCAAAGGCAGCTGTAGTGGCAGATGGCACGTTGCGCATGTGTAGGGGAAGTCCATAAAAAAAAAACCAAGAACCAGCACAAAGTTATAAAAATAAAACTATTTTTGTAGCATATGTACTATATAGTCAGATATTTCGTTGAGCAAAGGCGTCGTAGTGGGGAAGGACGCAAAAATGAGAATGCTTTTCAACCTCATTGGATGGACGGGGCTTCGACTCTTGGCACAGTTTTCCAGACATCCATAAATCAGCAATCGAAAAAAAAATGAAATTATATTAATTTTAATAGAAAATCATTGCCGTGTCTGCCAAACGAGTAGCCCCACAGTTCCCCCATCGTGTTGTAGTGCCTAGTGCTTGACATAATTTTGAAATACAATCGGAATTCTGGTCGATTTGTCTTTTTCCGCTTACTGGCGTTTTATTTGGCAACGACAGCAAAGGGAAAAAGGCGTATTTACTACGAATTCAAGCAACAACCTACTGGAGCACCAAGGTCCACGTCGTTATCAATACTATATTGCACTTTGTAAGTATAAAGTTTACAATGAGATAACAGTTGTCTTAAGTTTTTTGAAAAAAACACAACAGTAACTATTATGCTAAATATGCTAAGGCCATACTCGGCAAATAGTTCTGAAATAGATCAATTACTTACCTCTCTCTCTCTCTATTGATTATTATAAAGGCAAATACTGATTCCCATTTTACCAACTAAAACTAAAAGTTATACATATACATATACTATACCCGGGGTCGTAGGGAGAAAATACAGAAAGTTTTTTTACGACGCGCCCTGAGAAATCTGCGGGCCCTGGGGGAGTCCCCCGCTTCCCCCTCTCTCGGATAGCCTGACTATACCATATATTAGTACTATATATGTATGTATAAGGACCAAAGAAATATTGAAATGCTGCAAACCAACACAAGACGCAGTCTATATATTTTTATAACTTTTCTAATGAAATGAAATTAAATGTTCAAATTTATTGTTGCATAAACAAAAGCCAAGAATCCGGGAAGAGTGCCCCCCTCCCGTTCATGTGGCACCTTTAAGTACACAAGTGTGTATTTGGATTTTTAGCCGCTGCCCGCTGCCAACCGGCCATAACCATAGCCTCCCTCCCTGCCTTTTTTCATCTTAGTTTTTCTACATAACCGATTACATATTGTACACACATACTCAACATATACACATGTAAGCGTATGCGTATGCATGTAGGTATTTACTTGTACATAGATCGAACGAATATAGGCAATGGCTGGAGAATTTGTATACGCGGAGCAGCATCATCACGTCCAGTGCCAAAAATAAAAACCAGAAACGACAACAGAAACATCGTCGATGTTTTTGAATAGGAAACGGAGGGCGAGGCCGGAGTACGCCCCGATCAGCGTTTTGTTTATAGTTTTGTGTAAACAATTGCAAATGAAAATGCTCGCCATATTGCCGTACTTTGTTCGAGAAAAATCGCTTTTCTCAAATTGTTTGTACAAAAGAATGTGTAAAATAAGTATGAAAGAATTGAAAATGCATCCAATCGGAGAATTGGATGAGGCTGCCTGCCTAAAACAGCCATACCAAGCCATATCGATGCAGTCAATAAAATGCTTAACCCAAAAATGTAGCGTTGGGTTTAAGAGTGTATGGCAAATAATTCTTAGGATTGCCGTCCAACCAACCACATCATAACCATAATAATGATGATGATGATATGTGTATTCTGCAACTGAGCTGCAACTAACATGCCGTTAAGGAGCAAAGTAAATAAATGCCAAGAATGCAGCTCATTTACATGCATATATATGTATGTACATTTCGAACATGGTGGGGGGAGTCAAGCATTGCCGCAGCTGTACTCAGCTACACCCAGCTGGTGTATCCGTTAATTGATCTTAAAATTATTCTTAGAACGAGTTTTAAGTAAATCCGCTACATCAACAACGACAAAAAAAAAAACCGGTAAAGGTCCATGCGCTCAATATGAATTTTGGACACGCTTGGCAATTGGGTGACATATATTTTGGCATATATAAAGCAGCAGCAAACACGCTTTGAATATTCAAAACGATTGCTGCTCCAGACCAACCACAATCACCAAGAGTCAACAATATGATCAAACTTGTAAGTACGAGCAGCAAAGGTTTACAGAAAAGTTAACAGAAAAATTGTACCCTGTATTAGATCTGCATTTTGGCCATCTGTGGCTGTGCCATCGCTGCGCCAGCTACATCTGACGCCAATACCGAAGGATTGCATGTACCACCAGTGCTCATACTCGACTCCGGTCATGAAAAACACGAGGACGGATCTTATAGCTTTCATTTTCGCGGTGAGGATGGCAGCTTCCGTGAGGAGACGGCCGTGGTGAAGAACCCTGGCACGGAGGAGCAGCATTTGGAGGTTAGTGGCTCTTATTCATACTTTGATGTCGACGGCAAGGAAGTGGTTGTAAACTACAAAGCAGGCGATCATGGATTTGTGCCCGAAGGCGGCAATATATCCGTACAAATATCCGATGCCGCCAAGCGAGTCAGTGAATTGGGACCCGAAAAGAAGCCCGATAAAAAAAATAAAGAGAAAAGCGAGACGGTTGTGTAAATGTTTCAAACATGTCTGTATGAAATAAAAATATATACCAGTTAGTATATGGACTTTTACTTCACTTTTACTTCATTTAATTATTACCGAAACAATTTCAACTATAATCCTGACAATCATGCTTAAGTTCAATATTAACAGTGCTAAACAATTGGGGAGTAAAAAAAACAAAATTTACGAGTATTGTATAAATAGTACAATATAGATACATACATTAGTGGATAGAAATGGGCTAGGTGGCATGATAGACATACTACTATATAATACATTTTAGGATAGCTACAGTGTGTGTGTGTGTGGTTGCTAAGGAATTTACTTATTGGCTACAAACACTGCACGCTTCCATGATCTCTATTTCTTTAAAGGCGTATTCGCCGGTGAGCGAAAGCTAGCCAGTAGTCCATTGGACTTGCGTGCTTTGAGCCGCAGCTGCAGTGCCTGGAGCAGACCTCCAAGCACATCGTGATTTGGTATTTTCTTGGCAAACAGCAGACGCTTCACTGAATCATCGTAGGTCAGCAGTGCCACCATGTTCTGTAGAAGAAAGCACTGGCAGTACTCGAGTAGATTATTTGCGTTATATACCTAATAATATATTAAAAAGTTATGGAATATCATCAAACAACATGAATTGGCATACTACTTACCTTGGCGTGAATATACATGGCCACCACATTGTCAATGTCCACCATTTCGGAACAGCGAGCCTCTGTGTAGCGCAGCAGGCCCTCCAACTGGAAAAAGCTGGCGGCAGCCATCAACTCAAGAACATCGCTGTGGCTAACTTCGAGTGTGTTACAGCCGCCGCAATAAAGGAATTGCATGACCAGCTGGAATATGTGGTAGCGTATATCATTAATTTGCACAGTGGGCGTGGTGGCATCACTAAGTTTTGAGCTTAGCATATTTTGGAAACGAGGGGAAGCGGTAACCAAGACAATCTTGTGACCAAAAAAGACTTTGCCTTCAACTCTGAAAGATAAGCCATAAGGTCAAAGCAACAACTAAATGAATTGCATCATATACCTGAAAGTGACATCACTAAGCTCGGGATTATTGACAAACTTCGGATCAATGCGCGAGCTATGCACAGGCAACAGAACTGGCTCCTTTAAAGGCAGCAGCGCTTCCCAACCGAAGCAAGTGGCAAAGATATCGGCCAGCAGTAAAGTGGTGCCCTCGTTTTTGTTGTGGCGGAATATGTTAAACAGCAGGGGTAGGCACTCGCTGACAAATTGAGCGCTGTAATCATCTGGACAAACCTGCAAAAAGTCCTGAAGCAGCTGATCGATGACGGCATCCAGACGAAGTTCATGTGCAGCGGCCAGTGCATGCATCCAGCAGTGCAAGGTCCAAGGAACTCCCAGCTTGCGCAGCTCTATTGTTATATCTGAATGGATAAATTTGTTTTTAATAATCTTGAACGGGAAACAACACGGATTCGGTACCCACCAAGATGATTATTTTCCGCACTGTGATACATAGCTTCTTGAAGTCGTTTGATCTGTGTTTTGTTCAACACTGGCAATAGATCTGTAGGCGCGCTTCTTTCACCCACACCACTGATAGGACCTGCCCCCCTGCCAGTAACGTCGCCCTCGGCCAGCATCTCCTCCAGCGAGAGCACATCGCGCGACCCTGGCGTCATTGGATGAGTCAACAACTTTCGCAGACAGGATCGATGTCCGTGTGCCGCAGCTACAGATATTGCACAAAAGCAGCCTTTTTGGGCAGACCCCACACACATGGAGTCCTTTTGCTGAGTAGATAGAAACGGATTGGCTCCATACGCCAACAAAAGAGAAACGATTTCCAAGTTGCCCGTGCCGCAAGCCACCTGCAGCGGTGTTAAGGTGCACTTCTCCTCGCTGACCCGCGCACCGCCCTCTACCTTGCCTCCCCGCTCTAACAGTATGCGCAATGCAACGTAATTAGCGCGACTGGCGGCGAAGGTCACCGCCGTCCAATGCTGTGTATCGGCATGTATGGCTAGATAACCTGGCGTACCCGCCATAGGAACCTCCACATTTGGATCACAACCTGCATCCAGTAACGCCTGAATGACCACCTCATCGTTGAGAATGCTAGCAATCATCAGTGCTGTCAAGCCAGCATGATTATGCGTGTCGTATCGCGTTGTAGGTGGTAGCAATTGGGCAGCTTGGGAAAGAAGCTCTGCGCGACCAGTCAGCAGCATTTTAAATGCCACAGCTATTGTAGCTCGACGGCCCAATTCGGAGGTGTCTTCGGAAATGCTACTTACAGCGGGCGTGGTGGTACCCGAATTGCCATTGCTGAAGTGCGTCTTTTTTGTGGGCAGCTCCTCTTCATGAGTCATTAGACGGATGGGACAGTCTACTCCAGGCAGCAACAGTCGCGCAGCTTGCATAATATCGTCCTTGTCAATCATAACCGCACTGCGGTACTCGGCATGCGCAGAAGCCACACGTAGCCATTCTGACAACGGAGGCAGCACAACATAGGCACGCTCGTAGCACAACTCCTGAACGTTTTGACTGTTCGCAGGCGTAATCGCTTGGCCTCCTGTAGTTTGTGCCGTAAGCTCCGTGTGCTCCAGCTGGGAGCAGCGCATAAAGTAGAAAAGTGCTGTTAGAGCTGCTCCAGACACAGCAACATGCTGAAACTTTTGTTGGGTGCGCAGAACTTTTTCTTTCAACTCGATGATGCTGCCAACACAGGTGGCTAGCGAGGATTGGCTGCCCCAGCGGGGCATAGTCAGTGCACCGGTGGCAATGCGGCCTGCATTAAGATGGGCAAATGGCTGAAGCAGTCCCCACATATCCCCCGAGTTGGCAATGCTCTGATCTAAAGCGCTCGCTGTTAAGGGCTGCTGTGGGGAGTTTAGATTGCTCTTATTATTGCTGCATTGCAGCATAATTTCCTCCAGTAAATTTTCAATCCCCGCACACAGGTAGACAGCTGCGTACTCATGTATGAATTTTCCTAGCCGTGCATCAGTCATCCAACGATAAAAGCGCCCTACAGATAGATTAAGGCCCGCTCGGGCGGACTTGCTCTGTTTCAAGGCGCTTTCACCAGGTACTGCAAACATGGCGGCGGATCGTAGGCAAGCCTTTGTACAGGAGTCAGCCAGGGTGGAACATAGCACAACCTTAAAAGCACCTGCAACTTCTTGCTTTGAACAAAGTCCTAGGCCTGCGGAAAAACGCTGAATCTCACGTGCGATACGCACCAGAGCCCGCTGCAACAGGTAGCCAAGGTACCCGATGTCGACAGCAACGTTTTCCGTCTGCTCTTTACAACGGCCGTTTCGAATAACACGCATAATGCAGTGTTGGCTCCATGGTGGATGCTGTAGCTCCACCAGGCGATTGTGTGAGTCGACCCAGACGAACTCATCAGCATTGGTGACATTTGTGCTTACCGTTTCCAGCGAGGAGTAGCGGCCAAGGCGTCTCACTGGCTCTGAGCTCTCTGAACCTGCGCTTAGGCTGCTGTAGGTACTAGTGCTTGTTTGCGATCGCATAGTGAGCTGCTGGATAGCCTGTTTAATGTCCTCCAACCCACAACCACTGCCACTCCACGGTGCTTTGGTAGTTATGCGGTGACGGGGCCTTGCATTTTGTTGGCTGCCGCGCGAGCGTGTACTGCGATTGGTGACACCTGCAGCGAGGCGATCTTCGGGCAAAGGCCCTAGGATCATTCCCCCTGCTGGCGATGAGCTGCCATGGCCGCCTGTGTCTGACATGCTTGCATGACCAGAGGAGCGGTTTTCATCTGAGGAACTGTGACATTCCTGCACTCGCTGAAGTGCCCGGAACTCGTGATGATGCGTTAGAGGCGAGGCACTAGGAGCGCCACTTTTCGTAGATTGGCATGCAGATGGCTTAATGGGAATACCCAGAGTGGGTCGACTGGGCGAGGCTTGCAGACTACCGCTCAACATAGGGGGTTGCGACTTGACTGGTGTGCTTTGCACAGTCAGATGTGCTGGTCCAGCAACTGCTCTCTGCGGCATAGCGCCTTTTGTCAGGTGTGATATTGGGCTGGTTATCGCCGGTCCCGGCGCGTGTGATGCTGGACCATTGACACCTGCAACCAATTCACTTGTTGTTTTGGTCGTGCCTCCATTTTTGTTCGGCTGATGTGCTACTTCTTTAAACACACGCGGAGCGGGTGTGGCAACAGCTAGACTGGGTATATTTTGTGATGGTTGCATGTGACCCAGTGCTGATCCGTTACCTCCTGTTGTAGGTTGTTGTTGTGGTGGGGGTGGCAGACCCTTAATTTGAGTTGGCGGCTGTTGTATAGCAAAACTTGGCGCTAAAGCTCCCGTTGGCCTGTAGGTGCAAGAAAATAAGTGCCAATTATTAACAAAAGTACTTTTTCTTAAAATGTTTACTAAAAACTTCGCACGCTACCCCCCTTAGGCCTTTTATATTAATTAGCCGATAGCCCGCATTTTACAAATAGCTTTAATCTTGTGGACTTCGTTTGGGGAGGGGTCTAAAAACAATTATACGTATTTTTTAATATACTTTTTGAAGTTTTCCTCCGATTAAAAAAACTTTAGTTGCATACAGGAAAAAAAAAACAAAGCACACATTCAGGTCCATTGAGAGAGGGGGAAGGGGGGGTTCCCCCCGGCCCGGAGTTTTCTCAGGGGCCCGGTGTAATTACTGTGTGTGTTCTGTAAGTACGACAGTAATTACATCCCGTTGTAATTACTGTGTGTGTTCTGTAAGTACGACAGTAATTACATCGGTCCCCTGAGAAAACTCCGGACCCGGGGGTAATCCCCCCTTTCCCAACACTCTCGTCGGGCCTGACTTCAGGAGAAATGTCGAATTGAAATTAGACAAAGCTATGCTTGATGGTTCAAATTCAATAATCCTTTTATTACATTATTCTAGTCACCATTTGTGCCGTAAAAACATGACGATGTTCAACTTTATGTGGACTACTGCTCTTCACAAGCCCACTCGACAGAATGGATATCTTACTAAACTCCTTTTCGATTTATCCTCCATAGTTTGGTAAAGAATTAAAAGAACTTTTCGCAGAAAAAAAATAAATTTTCCAATTGAATACTATAATGCAATCTAATTGGACTGTATAAAATTTGCAAAGTAAAGGAACTTATGGTTTTTTTAGAATACCATGCAAACTTTGCTAATATTGGGTACAGTGCCTCCCAATCTAAAAATTTTTGCTAGGGAACGAATTAGTATGTGCTTTTTCAATATATGTTCATAAGCCCATTAATTCACTGTAATATGGAATACATTCATTGAGAGTAGTGAGTTGAAAGCCATCGACACAGGTGAACATAACCAATGTTCACCAGTTTGTTCTTGAAATTCTCATATTCTCCCACCACACAGATTTAAAAATTATTAGCTTCAGCCCTTGTAGGAATTGAATGGATTAAATATACATATGTATAACGGTGGATAAATTTTTTTCGGTATAAGAGCTCTCAGCGATTTTGATTCTTTGGGCCATTCTAAGCAATTTTGCCCAAAAAAACTATGGGTCTGAGATGAATTTCCAACGCCCACTTTTTCAAAATAGGCTTTTTTTCAAAATATTCAAAAATCGACTTAGATCTTCCATTAACAAGGCCAAAAAAAGTTATTTTTCCTCTAGCCAAATGTGTATTTGGGCGGTTTGTGGGGTCGAGGAATCCATTTTTCACATCTATTTTCAATTTTGAACGCCGCCAGAGGGCGTTTTTGTTTATTGATATGATAATTCTTTTCCGAACATTTCGCGTCTAAGATCTTCGAAATCGTATAGCAACTGTAGAAGTTATGGAACCATAAGCGAACAATTGCGACTACAGCTGCATACAAATTCGTGAAGACATGACTGAACGAAAATGAAAAACTGAGTTAAACATTTTTTTTTCATACAAAAATGTGAATGGAACTTTCGTACATGGTTCGGTAGCATCTACACTTCTTACCCGATTTTAAAGATCTTAGTCTCGAAATGTTCGTAAAAGAATTCTCTTTCAGCTTAAAGCTTAATATAGTTTTTAAAACCGAAAATTTTCAATTTTGAAAAATGGTCGAAAATCATATCAAATAGATATATTCATATCATAAATCACCGTAAAGAGCATATCAATACCTTTCGATCGAATCATCTTTCATGTCGTTACAAAATTTTGTTCTCGAGATATTGACGAATATATGAAAAAAGTGCCCAAAAACATTTTTTTTTTTTAAATCACGAAAACGGTGCTTGAAGAATAAAAAAGGTTGACATTTTCGTGTTTCTTGACCCAAAATTACCCTAAAAAACACTTTTATACAAAGGGTAACTCGATGACCCTTACATTTGTAAACTAGTGTAAACAAATCAAAGAAATCGTACCACCAAATCATAAAGCTATATAACTAATAACCTCTGACATTAGTTCAGAAAAAGGATACCTATCTGGGCATGAAACTACAATTGGTTCATATGGTATTTCGACTTCATAATAATTTGTTCTAAGGCATAATTAAGTCTTTGAGCTAATAAATAAATATAACTTATTACATTTGCCACAAATTTAGCAAATGCTTTATGACAATTTGACAGAGCTGTGATGCCGAATCTTAGAAAGAGAATAAGATTCTTAAACGGTCGTATGTTGTAACATCTATCAAACTTATTACCGCTAATCCTTCCATTCTGTTGTGGCTCTGACACAGTGACAGTTAATTAAATGCACGGCTCAAAAGATGTCACCGTTTGTTGGTCTTTCGCGAAACTTTATCAACTTTCTTGAATGGTCACTAACCGTTCTCTTAGATACTAGTTATTGTCACTGGGCTGGGCTGGGCCTAAGCTGTGAGAATTCTAGGCAGTTAAGTCAACTCATTAGTATGCAAGAACGAAGCCAAGTAGTTAAGTTTATGATTAAGCTAAGAGAGATCTTTGTTTATTTTGTAATATCTTGACCAGGGCTTTTTATTTAAATTGACCCAGATTTTGGCTAAGAAATCTGTTTTATTGTTTTTAATGGAATTGATTTATGTAACGCGTATGAGTATAATTAAATAATATGTCAAATGGTTCTTTGTTTTTCGATCAGTGACCCTTGACATCATCATCGTAGCCCCGAAAGTGTGCTAGATCTAGAATACGAGGCTTTACTGCACTTTATCTCTTTAAGAGGAGGGGGTGAAAGTCTTTACGAGAAAATGGGACAACAGTTCTGACAGATTTAGAAAAAAAAAATTTTTATAATACTTCAGTACCGTCGCTCCGCACGTCGCCACTCCTGCACATAGCTCCAATCACAAGAATCGCACTGGCTCACTGTCTCCGCATCGTGGCCAGGGTCACTGCAGCTGCTGCCATTGTCATCGTCGTTGTCTTTGTTGTTGCTGTTGTTGCCTGAGCCAGCATCGGATTTCAATTCAAGCGACGGGCCTACGATGGCAATCGTGGGCTTTGCCACCGTTTCCACCAGAGCACTTGCCCGTCTGTAATTGCCTTCAATTTTTATATTAATTACGCCATTCTGCACGCTCTCAATGTAGGGCGGCAGTTCATCATCGTCTTTGGACTGTCTGGCCTCTTTGGCTTTAGCAACACCCTCAACCGCTGCCCCAACATGACGCTCCTCAGCTGGTCCATTACTTTTTAGTTTCTGGGCCATTTCTTGCAACAGTTGTGAGTGGGCTGCTGCAGCCGCCAGCTTCACAGCATCTTGTTTTGGAGCTCCAACGGGCGACGGTGGTGATGCTGCCGACCCTGTTGTTTCACGAGCCATTGAGTCTCCGAAATAAATAACGACCTTATGATTAAGTTGTTTACTATTTGCATCCTTTCGCTGCCCTTTCGGTTTGTTCGTATCGAAATCGGGCAATTCTTCAATGGGAGTGGGTGACGGCGTCTGTGTCATCCTCTGTGTCGCTTGAGCTGCCGTTCCTGCTCTATTGCGCTGCTGATACATTTCACTATTCTTAAGTGACTGCGGCTGAAATGTTTTTAATGAGCTGATGCCACAGCCACCGCGTCGGCGCAATATAAAATTCTCATTGAGCATGCGCCCCAGCAAAGAGCTGGGCGTGGCACTTTGCACGTTTCGCTTTGTTGGCTGTTTACTATTGGGCCTGTAGGTATGCAGTTCCCGGCACAGGCTGCAGGTGCAATCTTTGCCGCAGTACATGACTCCGGAGCAGGTCTTTTCGCTTTCATAAAGTTTTGCGTAACTTGCACGGGTTTTCGTTATTTTCTTTTTTTGTTTTTATTTCACACAATTTAAACACAAATAATAATAATAATAACTGAAGCTTTAATTTGTTTTTGGTTTCTATTTTAATCGTCGGTGTGCTCTTCGGTGCGTGGCCGCAAAGATTTGGCTAAAACCGAAAACCAAAAACCGAACACCGAACCGAACCGTCGCACAGTTGCGCCGCGTAGAACCGTTCACGTTGGCAATCAAAACACAACTGAGCAGCTTCAGCTAGTCGCAGCTCGGATTCATTGTCGGAGCTTGAGTCAAAGTTGGCGGGGCCTCAAAAGCGTTGGGTTAGATCTACTACACGCCGCTAACGTGACGTCGCTGCCGAGTCATTGTCTATGGGTCTTGTCATTTTCTGGTTTTCCTCAATTTTCACAGAGTTCGTGTTGCTTCTGCTGTGGGCTGCCTTGAGGCCTGATGCCTTAGCCACCTTGCAGGTCTTCGGCTTTGGCTTGGGTAATTTTGTTCAGTTGCTCGCATGTGTGCTTTGTTGTTGCCACAATTTTCCCAGCTTGCGGGGCCAAGGGGCCAAGCCGAACAATGGCACAACTGTAACAGATGATTTTTTTACCCGAAGCCAGTGCAGTCAGACAGTGTGAATTTAATTATGTCTAACAGTTCCGAGAGCAGCGATCGCTCCCTCTAAGGTTATACAATTTTTGCACTTATCAGATCGTTTTGTTTGTTTCCTTCCGTGCTCCATTCATCCAGGCATACATACTAAGCAGCTTTTGTTAATACTCGTACATACACTTGGTTGGTATCATCATTATCAACGTCATCGTCATCGTCATCATCTGTGTCTTCAGCTTTGTCG
The DNA here is from genome assembly GCA_018150985.1 of Chymomyza costata. Lineage (NCBI taxonomy): Eukaryota > Metazoa > Arthropoda > Insecta > Diptera > Drosophilidae > Chymomyza > Chymomyza costata. Next base: position 2,428,536 of record JAECWU010000128.1, on the reverse strand, counting down.
TCATCGTCTTAACTAATGCGCAGACACGCGCGTACAACAGTCGTAGCTACATTTTCAAGATATTCTTCATGTATGTACATGCGAACGAGTATGCTTCAAATAAATTGATCAAAGCTTACTGCTCTTCCTATGATTTATCACAGTCTGGGCCGCTACTTTGTCATTTATACGACTAACGGTATTTCTTGTGCTTTTGGGCAGAACCTGCAGCCAGACGGCAAATGACCTGACCCCGACTCTAACCACAAACTAATGAGTAAAAGCAGCCTACCCATTTAATTTTCTGGCATTGTTGCTTCTACCTAGTATTTTAGAGCACATAGTACAAGAAGCACCCACGTAATGTTAAAAAAAAAAAAAACGCCAGATAGCTTAATACCTGGCCAACTGCTTATGCAACAGCTTTCTTCATTTCTCTAATAGCTTAACGCGAGTGTTTCAAACGATTTTCGCATTAAAAAGCTTAATTTACGGAAAAGTAATGACAGTCCATAAATATACTTATACCCATTACATAGTAAACGCCTTCAACTCGCTTAGCCCAAAAACCTTAAGTTTAATGCAGCATTTGCGTGTTTACAAAACATATGCGGAAAAAGTGGAAAACCAATGAGATGGTCCAAAAAATAAATAAATAAAAACAACAAAAAGAATAAGCCATAATTATTTGGCTGGCCCTTTTCTTGGCCATTAAAGACTTTTTACTAGTAGTACGTATGTATGTCATCTGTAGTTTGGCTGTGGTACTGAACTTTCGCTTTTCATGTACAAGTCTAAGCCAATGAGATGACCATGGCTAAGAAAACATCTTGCAGTGCAGACTGTTTGAGGCCAGTAAGTTATTGAAGGGAAGTTGAACTTTAAGCAAGGTTAACTGAAGTTGACTTGGTCTGCTAAAAAGATACAAAACAATTGAGACAAACAATGGCAATAACTGGATAACAGACTAACGATATACCCAGCTGCAGCCATTTTCCAAAAACAATAAATGAAAACAGCAAAATGTAGCAATATTTTTTAAACTTTATTCATTCATTTATCATGCCTCACAATGCTAACTGAACACACAATTTTGAGAGACAACGATCCGTCAGCAACATTTCCGTATTTAGTCTTATTTTGTTTTTTTTTTTTATTAACCCAAAAGGCAGGTCGCTTCCGTTTGTTTTAACTTTGCGCTCGCAGCCACAGACTTATGAAGCCACGTATCTACGACTGTAAGTCTCTTGGCCATTTGCCAGCAACAACCTATGACCTGTAACACCATGGTAATGGTAGCATGTGCCGCAGAATGCGCAACAGCTGGCATTTAGCAGCTCTGATACAGCTCTTGTAACTCCCACACTTTCACGCTTGATTACAAACATTGCTTGGTAAATATACTTGCAATTAAAGAAATGATTGCTGCTGGCTGGTGTGATTGAAGACAACACTAAGGGTTCGGGTTTTCACTGGGGCCAAGCAACCCATTCTGTTTTTTGATTGTATTGTGACAAACTCCTAAAGTATCTCACAGATACATGAGCTTGGTTTCATTGCGCTTGGCCTTTAAGTGTGAAAGAAAGTCAGTCAACAACACTGCCAGCCAGCTGACGGCCCAGGTAAAAACCTAATAACATTTTCACTTGCCATGCACTCCATTACTAGGTACATATATTGTTTTCTATACACTAACAAAGTACGAGTGTACCCTATCGCCGGTGTCATTCATTTTACTCTCATGCCACATTTTTATATTAAAGAAATTCAGTTGAACTCTCTAATGCTTACGCTTTGCCTAACCTTGTAACTACTACTACAACTACTGTCATCCTTCTTCATAGTGGATCATAGGGCCTCAACAATCCTACAAAATCTGACTCTGTTTAACGCTTCGCTTTTAATATCACTCCAGTAGTATTCTGCATCTTGTAATTCATCGACCGTTCGGCGCCAGGTACGGCCTGAGCCCCCGGGTGGCGACTGCCTTGCGGTTTTCATTGGCATGCTGGTCGAAGATTTTCGCATTCATTTCCACTTTCTTCGCTTAATTTCTACCACTGCTTGTGTGTGTTGAGACGCTCCAAGAGGACTTCGTTCAAGATACGCTCTGGCCACCAAATCTTCACTTCACGTCGGTGACATTTGGATGCGTGATTGCATGCTTGTAGTGCTTTTCCACGTTACGCATCCGTAGAATAGGTTTGATTTCATATTGGAATTGAATAGCCATAGCTTGGTGTTAGCACTTATTTGGGTAGACTTCCACGCTGCTATCAATTGGACGAAAGGACATCTTCTTCTGCCCGCTTTTCTGAGTAATAAAGTCTTAAGGTCTTCAATTTCTTCGTTGCCCACCAGATTGTTCGGATTATTAGACGCTGTATAACCACTGCTTAACACTTTCGTCTTCTCGTTATTGATATACAAGTCGACTAGTGACGCATTGCATACATATGCTGTCCGCATATTCCAGATCGCCAAGCTTTGTGAAAGGAGATCATTGAATTCCATGGGTTTCGTTATCTACTATGCGTGTAATGTCATCCAGTGCCAATATACATAGTATCGGAGATAGGAATAGGCCTTTCTTTACGCCAGAACTTATTTCAAAGGGAGTAATCCATTTTGGGACACGCTTTGCAAATACAAATACTCCAGAGATGTACGAGCACAAGTGCCATCAGAGCGTTCTAGGGTATACAAACGTCGACGCTTCGTTGCTGCTTCCAAGCTCCGTTGAAAATTACCTACAACAATAACGTCGACGTCGACATCGTCGTCTACATTTGCGTCAGTTTCTGCGTGCTCTGAGTCTTTTATCATTCAAGATGTTTCAGAAATGTAACAGAGGGTTTGATGCCCTCGACATTCGACAATTGTCCCTGGGTTGCTGCTTTCGTGTAGCTCCCATCAACATTGCGACCATTGTTGAATGGTAGCGAATTTTTCTACGATTTTCCTATTTTAGTCACAGCACCTATTATTATTAGTGGTACTTATTATTATTTCGCATTATTAACATTTTACCATTTTCACTTTCGTTTGTGTAAATTTCTACTGTCATGAATGTGAATTTATTTTTGTTTGTTTAGTATAACTTTCGTACATGGAAGTTTTTATTATATTATTTTTATTATTTATTAAATACGTTTGTATTCTTTGGGTTTTAGTTGAAAGCTTCCGTAAGATTTTAATAGAATTAGCTTTGCTACCTTTATAAGCCACGTCTTAGCCTTATGTCTACACAAGTCATCTGACATCCGCCGTACTCTGTTCACGTCTGACATTATTTTTTGCAAATTAACCTTGACTAGATTTATAACAGAGAGAAAATATGTTTGGCTAGTTGGTGGTTCAACAAAAACGTTAAAGACTTTTGTAGTGACAAAAAACACCGAAAAAATCATAGTCGATCAGAACTTAACAAAAGTTAAGTGTTGGCGAACGCATTGTTTGCGTTAGGGTTTTCACGCTTTTGTGCACAATTATGCATGCAAGTGTAAAGACAGTCTTAGAATTCTTTACTCTCTGGCACAGAAACAGATACTGGCCAA